>JBBMOC010000099.1:352013-542966 GCA_037975185.1 Centropyge bicolor | reverse complement strand
GTGTGTGTGTGTGTGTGTGTGTGTGTGTGTGTGTGTGTGTGTGTGTGTTTTTCCCCCTGCCTTCCAGACTAGACCTCTCTTCAGCTTAGCTCCAAAATTTCAGTTTGGATGTCCATGGGAAGGAATACAAATCATGCGCAGCACAATCCACGTCTGCTGCTCTGCTGCTTCTCTTGAATAAATCACAAGCAATTACAGAATATAATCCGTTCCAGATACTTTAGTTGCCACCTAAGATGCAGTTTTCAAAAATTCACCAGCTGTGCCTTCACACTTTTTTTTTTTTTTTTTTTTTTTTGACTTGACCAAGTAACCGCATCTCACTCCGCTCCCTCCTGAAAATGTGATTTTTATTTGTCAGGAAGGACCTAATGAGAGTCCTCCATCGATGATGAAATAATGTGACAGAGTCGTCACAAGATGTCGCTCCCCCAGAGTCCTCGTCTTCTTCCCACCAGCAGCTCGCATTTAGTGGAGCAAAGGCTGTTTGGACTTTTGCCAGGAGAAGCGCCAATCAGTGTGAAATAAAGACAAGCATTCAGTCACACACACACACACACACACACACACACACAGAGTGACATCTGCACACAGGCGCTGATGCATGGAGAAAACACCAACACTCACAAGTAAATGACGCCTTATTATCTTTAGGGGGGGGAAGAAAAATTGCAAAATGGCAGATTATTTTTTTCAGTATTGTGAAAGAAGCGGAACATTCACAGCAACATGCTTTGCTGAATGACGTGTATTAATATTGGATCTAATGTGCACGGTGGACAGATATGACTGCAGCGGTGTAGCAGCGGGAAGACGGGTGAAATGAACGTCTGTCAAGTGTCATGGCGAGCACATTGAAATAATTAGAGAACCTGTAACGTCTCACTGTGTCTGCCTCCCCGTCGCGGCGCTCGTCTCTCGCGTGCACGCTTACACACCTATGCAGGGATGTGTAACGTTGAATCTGAGCGGCGAGTACAGAATCACATTTTCATGCATGTAGGCCAGCAGCGTGCCAGCGAAATCCCCCTCCATCAGCTATTCTCTTTATTTCCTGCTTTAAATGAAATATAAATGCATAAGTGAGAATTATAAAGCGGAGTGATTGATGTCAGAACAACTCGACGCTTTCTGTTGTAGGTTTAAGGCTAAAGAGACGAAACGGGCCTATTTTTAGCAGCGAGGAAGAGTCAGCGTCGATAACCTGATTATCAACGGTTGTCACCATTGTTCCTCAGAGGAAACACTTGTTCTTCTGCGTTTGTGACTGCTAGCTGTTTGTTTTCATGCCTCGCTCCCCGCCGCCGAGCTTCCTCACCGCGCCACACGTTCGTCCGTCCAGCCGCCCGGATCGCCCGCTTTTTGAAGTGCATCATTGTTGACTTGCGTGAGACAGCTGGCTGGGTTTTACAGGTCACACCGAGGGATGTGATCTCAAACCGATGCCATGCCTTTATCTGTTCTGCCGGAGCCTGAAGGGGCCGGGGATTATGAGCTGATCCCCTCGGACTTTGGTCCAGGCGGCCTCGGAGAGGCACCGAGGCAGGCAGCCGGCTGAAAGTCACACTCCAGTGTTTACAGGGGGAGAGATGCTCCGGTTTTGTAATGGGATGTTCGCTCACATGTCGTAGTCACATATAATAAAATGGCTGTTGAGTGAACTCTGGTCTGTATTAGAGAGAGGAGGGGTGGAAGGTGGATGTGGCTCGTGAGGCTCTAGTCATCGTTGTCGAGTTCCTACAAGAAGAAATAGAACTGAATGAGACAATCTGCTATTTTGATCACTGATGATTAATTTATCACTTTCACAGCCTCTAAAATGGGAACAGTTGCCGGTTTTCTTAGCTTTCTGTGATATTGAGCTAAACATCTTTTGAGTTTTGAAACGTTGGTTGAACAAAACTGTCAATTTGAAGAAGCCAACTCAGGGGTCAGGAAATTGTGTTTTCAACGTATGTACCAAATGAATGATTATTAATTAACAAGCAGAAGATGATACAAATGATTTCTAGTTGAAGCCCTGCACAGATGTTCCATTAAAACTACAAGAAGATAAGAAAGATTTTTTTTTAACTTTTTAGTTTCAAAACAATCAGTGAATCAAACAAATAATCATTTAACAGAGAAGTTAATTGATTCATCATTTTGTCCAATATGAGGATTTGCTGCTCTTCTCTGTTTTATGTTATTGTATATTGAACCTCATCTCTTAGCTTTGAACAGATGGTTGGACAAAACCAGCTATTTTTAAGAGCTTTGGGAAGTTGTGATTGTTTGCACTGTCCTTCTTTTTTTGCAATCTTTGAATTAAATTAATCATATTAGAGATTAACAAATAAGGAAAATAAAAAGCTGGTATTGGTTTCTTGAAGCCGGCTGTATATTCTCTGAGTTTAGTAAAGCAATCCACTTTGAAAAAAACCTTGCAAATTTCAGATTCTGCAAATAATGAACTGTAGCTACTGAGAGCAGCCTTGTTTTCTTTGGAAATGAGAAAAGGATATTTGGAGCTCAATAAAAATGAACCAGTGTGTTGAAGCCGGTGTCACCTTGAAAGTTATGAAGCTGCAGAGTTTATATTATGGCAGGAATGAATGGCTTGGAATCTTAATTTTGTGCTTGTACTCATTGACACATGCTGTAAATCGTGATAAGATAACATTTTTTTTTTTGTGACTGCCCAAACTGATCTCTTGACTATTCTCTTGACTAATCAATGAATTGTTTTGGCTATAAAATACCTGTTAGAATTAGATGATGGATCTGATGTGACATCTTCAAATTGCTTGTGTTGTCCAACCAACAGCTCAAAACTGAAACATGTTAACATGACAAGAATCAAATCCTCATATTTAAGGAGGTGGAGCCAGGAAAAAAAACATATTTTGCATTATTTAAACATTAATTCTTGATCAAAAAATGTGTGCTTATGTTGTGATATAATTGTTAATGAGAAAACTAGTCAGAAATGGATTTCTGTTTTTGGCCAATTAGAGCAAATTAAACAAAATTAAACCTCATCAAGTTGATTCCAGATTAGTCATCTAATACCTGTTCAACCAGAGATATTCAAATTATGCACCATCTCACTCTATATATCATCACATCGGCCACTTGATTCAAAATAATCTGTGTAAACCAAAAACCTTGAATCCAAACAGAAAAAACTGTAGAGAGCCACCTCACCTCACCTTGAACAGCCCTGTTTGATGTTTGATCTTCAAAGGTTCCAAGAACAGCACCTTTGATATGCAGATATCATCCGCTGTGAGTGGCATGTTTGATTGTAATTCACTCTGAGATTTCGGGGGGAAATCTGTCAATTTAAGTTGTCAGTCTACAGTCTGCAATACGGCCTTTATCAGTCCTTGGAAATATATCACAGGAGCCGAGATGAAAGGTGTATCCGGAGTTTTATGATGCCCGCGCCGGCCGGGGCCTGGCCCGCACGTCGTGATGTACGGCGTTTGGTATTAGACGCGGCACTTCCTTCGTCTCATACCTCCCGCCTCCCTCGCACGCCGCTCCACTCATAATTCAGCGAGGAGCCGCCAGACGAATTTCCCACCTTCCCTACCTGTCCCTCCCACACATCCGTCACCTGCCTGATTCGGCTGCTCGACCACGTTCTCCTCTCTCCCCGCTTACGTCTCTCACGGCGAGGAACAATTTGCATGATTAGTTACTTTGTTCAATTAATTAAGACGCTGGGGAGATTGGCGCCAGAGTTTCTCGCTCCGTGAGGAGATGATCGGCAGCTCCCTCTGCGTCCCGCTCTCTTATTCTCTCTTCCTCCGTCTCTGCCTTTAATGTTTATCTCATCAAATAGACAGTTGGCGTTCGGCGAGGAGAGGAGAACGAAATGAAAGAACACGCGGAGGGAAAAAGTGACAAATGCGTTGTGGAGCCATCAGCTCTGGTCTGTGGGGAATTTTCCTCTGTTTTTTGGAAAAGAAAAGAACACATTTCTCTCTCCTTCAAGGTCCTCGCTGATACGTCTAAAGGGAGTTTATTGCAGTCAATCACCCTGGTTGCTGTGCTGCACATCTGCGATATGACTCAAAAGGCGACACCAAAGCTTTTTAGGTAATCAGGAGGACAAAGGAGTTTTTTTGTACCTCGATGGCGACAGGGTGTTCTGGGTTAGCGAGACTGGCCTATAAATTAAATATCACAGGTTTGTTTCCCTTTGACATGGAAGTATGACAAAGCTTTAAGTGAAGTTTCTCTTCTGAAAGTTCCTGTTCTCAACACAGAAACACATGGAGCCTGAGGATGTCACCAAGTGGCTGCTCCTGATGGGAATTATCAGATCTCTGAGAATAATACGACGAAAAGTACAGACTAGACCCGCTCTGTGTGAAAAGTGCCCTGAGATGACTTTTCTTCTGATTTGTTGCTATAGAAATAACATTGAATTGATGCTATAGATTCACATCATGGCCACCAGTTTTTAAATATAGGAATCATTTAACCTTTGTTCCTTAGAAATCAGTTTGGTCTGAATCTAGAACACTTTGCTATTGCAGCCATAGGGAACAAAACTTAGTGCCATTGTTCCCAAATTCATCCACATTTGACCCATAATTGGAAATTAATTAAACTACATGTCATGGTTTTGTTTCTCTTGTGTTTTACTGGTTCATTTTCAGTGCATTTCCAGTCTTACTCCAGTGCTTTTGGTTTAGTGTTCAGGCTTTGCTTCAGTTGCTGGAGGTGTGGTCTTCAGGTGCTGAGACCCCCTCTCCCTTCTCACAGCTGTCCCTCATTCCACCTAACGACTGGCAGCTTTAAAAGCTCTCTGGTTCCACCTGCAAGCTGCCACATCGCCCCTCACTCCCTTTGTTCGCTCCTGTTCTAGTGCTCTGTGTCTTCTGTTGTTCTCACTGTTTTCCAGTGCTTCTACTGTTCAATTTCTCCCCAGTGTCTCCAGTGCTCTGTCCTCTTTTTTACTTACATGTCTCTGCCATCCAGCCTCAGCACCCACCTACCAGCCTTCAACCACTGAATCCATTTTACTGATCCATCCTCCTCTGAGTCTCTAAAATCTGAAAACGTGACACTACAGATTGAATTACATTTTTAGTGTTGGCAGTGTCAAGTTGTCCGTCAACCAAATCTCAGTTAATTGTTATGGAGCTTTGCACAGACATTCATGATTCCCAGAGGATGAATCTCACCAACCTTGGTGATCTCCTGACTCTTCATTCAGCACCACAGAAAGATTTCACTCACCCTGTGAAATATCTCATCTACTGGCTCAAATCTTATTGCAGACATTCATGGTTCCAAGATGATGTACCATAATGACTTTTGCGATCCCATAATTTTGCATCCAGCGCCATCATCTGGCTGGTTTATGAGCAAAATACCTGCAAAACTAATGACATTCCCATGAGCCTCTACTGTGCTTTGTGTTTAGTGCTAATGCTAAAACTAATAGTATCTCAAAATGTGCTTGTGTAATGTTGAAAAAGACCAATTCCCATTCCTGTTTTTTTTATTATCAAGTTATTCTCTCAAACATCATCATCATCTTTGTATCATATTTTCAACAACTGGTAAATGGGATGTTTGTGAGGAGCCATGTGTCCCCCGCTCGTTTATCCTCGAGCCGACATATTTAAGGTGCTAACTTGCTCACATCAATGCTTGTTTTGTCAATTATAGCTTCGGGGCTGCATCACAGTCGGCGTCCAAACAGGTCGTTTGTTGCAGCAGAAAACAACAAAATCAGCTGAGTTTTCTGTAACTGCTGAAGAAAATCTGACATGAAAGCGACAGAGCTTGACATGTAAATTCATTTCAGTGGCTTTAACAGTGGCGTCGGTTTAAGGAGCTCGCACCGAGTTTGACGTTAATGGTACAGAGGCTCTTTGGTAACGATGAGCACAGTTTGAGTGTTGTTCGTCTTGATGGTGACTGACAGGGACGGACGTGACTTGCCACATGTTTAGACAATAGTCTTTATCACCACGTGTGAAAGGAAAGCCTGCGCGAAACGAGCTATTGAAAGCTGAGTGATTGCATTGTCGTTATTCCAACGGCGCGGAGTTCTGTCTGACGAGAGCCGCGTCTCGAAAGAAGAAATTGATTTTCAAGAATCTGCCCTTCTGTACATCTTCCAACGCTCTGCCCACACTAATACAAAGAGGGTCTTTGTCTCACGTGACACAGTCTATCCGTCTCTCCGGCTCTTTGACCTTGTGGCGACCCCTGCTACCCGCTGCCTGTTGGTTTTCCTCTGAAGCCTCGGGCTATTAGCTGGTTCTCCCTCCTCTGTTTGAGAGAAGAAAAAGGTAGAAGACACCAGTGGCGGATCTTCCGTGGGAGCATGGCCCCCCCTGTGATCCGATTGGCCACCCCGTGTGCCCCCCCCCAAAAAAAAAAAAAAAAAAAATTCGTTGGTGGTTTACATTACTGAAACTCCGATTTCCGATGTATTTTATTATTATTTTAAAACGTACATTACTGCACATGGTTTATTACAAGTCAAGGGTAAAGATTGCTATTGTTCACTGTGATGTATTGGGTAGTACTCATTTTGATGTTTGTGGTTTACAGCAGAGATCTGGTTGCTAAAAGTACATAATGTTGTTTCATATTTTATGTGTGATAATTGGTAGTAAACATTATAAGAAGTGACATTTGACAGGGTTGTAAATAATGTTGTTCTTAGACAATATTTGTCACAATTGGCCTTAGGATACTATCCTTGATCTTACAAGTTTTACATAACAGGCAGATGTTGCAGATGATGATGTTGTTGGAATTCACATAAACAAGGAAACATGTCCATCATAATTTTAATGTTAACAGTCCAAAATGAAAAGGTCATATATTCATTTTTTTAAATAACTTTTCAGTGCCCCCCCCCAAAAAAATATCTGTTGTACCTTCCGTGCCCCCCGACTAAAATTAATCTGGATCCGCCCCTGGAAGACACAGAGAGCAAGAGACAGAAAGATTACAGCCTGATTTGTTGTGGCTTCAGCAGGACCGGCAGCGGGTTTTGTTCCTGCTCCGGTACTTCATTCATATTCCTTCCAGGAATTTAAGGCTGTCCTCTGTTCCCTGCATTCACATAAGACTCACCCTCTCCTTATGTTTTTGGGTCCTGTTGATTTTCACAGGAGCACTTTCTCATCCCAGTGGCTCTCCAGCAAACGTGTTACCATATGGCTCACTTTATGGCCTTGATTTATTCAAAGCCTCCACTTCTTTTATTGCTCTGCCGTTATTCATCCCTTGCTAATGAAAGGAGTGGAGGAAGAAGACTCGCAAAGCTTTCCTTTGCAGCGCAGGTGTCGAATAGAAAAAGGCCCCACAGGTGATGCTCGGCGCTGAAATGTCTCATAATGAGCTTCCTCGGCTTCGCAAAGAGACGCAGGAAGAAACACGGGATGTGAGAGGGAGTGACGGATGGCGAGGTTGGGGATGGATGCCGTCTTGTGTGAGTGCGTGTGTGCGAGGGAAGGTGAGGGGGAGCGGAGATAGAGAAAGAGATGTTGAGGGATGGGCTGAGGCTGAGGGCAGAACAGGAAGCGTGAGCAAGAGGAGAGCGAGGGAGACAGAGATGTAAGGCAACAAATGAGACCAATAAAACACACGGGCAGGTTCCTTCGGGGAGTCACGGATCCTTGTTTTCTTGACAGAGGAACACAGGTCTGTCCTCAGTGATTAGTTATGCTCTGTGCCTCTGTCTTTCCACCACAATTTAGCTCCAGAGCCTCCCCCCCACCATCCCTCATCCAGAAGCAGTGTGAACTTAAATATTTATACATATAGTATCTGGGTTGTTTTTCTTGCAGTATCTGTACACAGAGAGGCACCGTCCCTCTCCCAGAGACAGAAATATGAGTCAAACTTATCTATAAATAATTTCATCGCTGCAAAATTCAAATTGCATCACATGTTCATTCCTGCAGCCGCAAGGTCGAGACCTTTTGTTTTTCAGTGCAGCCGACCTGAAACCATCCTCGTTCAGCACCACGGAGCGCTCCGCCCTCGTCCCCCGTCCAGCCCATAGACTGTATAAAATATGGACGTAGTGTCCGTGATGTCACCCATAGGTTTCTGAAGAGCGAAAATGAAGCAAATCGTAGTGCGTAGCCATCTTGGTAGCCTACCTCCGGTTACTCCAAATATGGACAAAGAGGTGGAGCGAGGGCGGAGCTGAGGCGGGT
Source organism: Centropyge bicolor (assembly GCA_037975185.1). Lineage (NCBI taxonomy): Eukaryota > Metazoa > Chordata > Actinopteri > Pomacanthidae > Centropyge > Centropyge bicolor. The sequence goes on along the minus strand of JBBMOC010000099.1, from coordinate 534,780 downwards.
CGAATGAACGCTATTGGCTGAAAAAAGCCACTTTATTCGAAATAATCAAACTAGCTATGGCTAACCAGCTAGGTTAAATGCTAAATACCGTTGCTAGCCGGCTAACCCCACGACGATCTCTTTCCCAAACTCAGTGACTAGAATTAGCCGGGGTGACGCCCTTTAGACGGTCAGTGACTAGTTGTCGATCAAAGTGGCGCCACTTAGATTGACAGCTATGAATTGTGCATAATGATGTATGCTGTATATTTTAAACAAACGCCTTATAAAAAAATTCGCCCCCCCCCCAGAGTTGTCATGGAGTAGAAAAACAGCTTATGAGACTAGAGCCATGTTTTGAACCAGGCTGTAAATATGTTTTTTTCTGTCGTAAAATCAGACATTTTAACATGGGGCTCAAATGTAATTGACTCCCTTCTGCAGCCTGCTCTAGTGGTTATTCGAGGAACTGCAGCTTTTTTGCACTTCCACATTGGCTTCATTTTTCAGCACAGAGGTTGCTGCTTGGTCCGGCCGAGCTGCAGAGAAACCGATGGTGCAAACCAACGTGAAAGAGGAGAATAACTGATAAACAGTACATAAAGCGCCTGACCGAGGGTACGTCTCACACCGAGCAGTCCTCTGTGCTGCACACAGTGTTCTGCTAACATCTGAATCTGAGATGAGCCTCAACAGCACGTCTCGCAATTAGTTCCTCTCAGGCCCTTTTTGCACACATGGAAGTGACGGTTGTGTGAAGATGAGTCACTGTGCTGCACGCTCCACAGGGCCGAACGTATGTACCGCACGTGCTATGAAAAGAAGAACTGCAGTTGCACCTGTGTGATACAGATTTGCAATGTGTGTGTGTGTGTGTGAGACAGAGCAGCTTGTTTGTGTGTGAAGTGAATCGATGCTGCAGTGAAAAGTGTTTTTGTGCCAAAGCTGCTGGAGGCCTTTGACTTTATCGAACTTTATTTAAATCAGAAAATAAAAGTATTTCTGTAGGTTCTTCTTCGGATTAGTGCTGAAAATATTGATGCCAACAATTTGCATTAATTGTTTGAGTCATGTATTATACATTACCACCTTATAACTATTGTATATTACCTTTTTTTTTTTTACATCATTGAAAACTGAATACCTTTGGATTTTGGACTGATGGTTGGACAGACAGAGACATTAGACTATGTCCAGGAAGCTGTGTTGGGAATTTTTCACTATTTTCCGACATGATATCGACTAAACATTAATTGATTATTGGAAAAATTAGTTGACCGATTGATCAGTAATGAATTTGAATGAGTCAAGATTGATGCCTGATTGTAATTACTGTAGATGAAGCTGTTGTCTAAAGACGTCCTTGCAGCATTTCCCACACAGAAAGTGTTTGATACAGATTCAACTCTTGACCCAGACTCATCCTTACTGTCTCAATTAAAGTGAAGCTCTCGCAGATGCAGCACCTGCCAGGTTCAGTTTGAAGAGCAAAGATCTGGCTGAACGGTTTCCTGTATGTGAACCTTTTAGTAACACTGGTCAGAAAGAAGATGCTTGAAGATTTGGATGCCATCACTCAGTAAATAGGATTGTTACATTGTGAGGTAATGAAAGGTTTGGTCTTCAGATTAATGAGCAAAATCAGAATAATCTCATCTTCGTGGTCAGTCCGACGTCTGCACACACACACACACACACACACACACACACACACTCGTTTGGTCATACGGCTCTGCATAAAAAGTCTGTGTTTTAGCATGTCTAAGTAGGTAGTAGACACACAGACCAGGGTTTAATCCTATTTCTCATGAGAGCAGTCACTGGGAGAAGGGGGTAAGAGTTTGCCAGAAGCTAATTTTCACCCCAGTGCAATTCCACTCCGAGGGATTGGGGCGCTTCCACTTGTTTGGTGTTTGGAGGGGAAGGGAGGGGGGGGTGCAGGGCAGACGCATAAATTATTTAAGCAAATGTGTATCGCTGGAGGGGACGAAATGATAGCGAGAACATGGCCGGGTGCAAAAAAACAGTTTGTCATAAAGTGCTTTTTAAGTGATCTATGTACCTGTGAGGCACTTACCCAGAGTGAGTTTACTCCACAGAGGAGGCTTCAGGCTCTCAAGGGCACCTTGTTGATTGGTTTATTGTTCTTTGTCTTAAACTTATATCCTGCCAGTTATGAGATGGCCCGTCTGAGTATCTCGCTGCTTAGAAGCACAAGGTTGCTTACAGAAGTTTGTGTGATATCAAAGACAATATAAAAAAAACATATGATGGGATTTCGCTGCCTTTGGTCAGACTGTGCAGAAAGGATTTGCATTTTTTTTTTCTCGCCTCGAGCCATCCATATTCCTCAGAATCGCCTGTCCCTTATTCATCTTTTTTTTTTTTTTAAACGATGCACAGCTCGTACCTGACCTCAGATAAAGAGGCTGCTCAGTTAGAAGGTGTTTTTCTCATCTTTATATATAGCCTCGTGTCTGCGTCCACAGAGTTCCTGGACTGTTTTCATCACCTCTGGAGTGTTTTACTTCAGCTCATTTTGACCCACTGGCTCGTCTCCCGAAAGCCACTTAGACTGTGGATGAAATACGAGGACCTTGCAACACCCTTGCCAATGCACAGATAGCGTTTTGAAAAATTCTGCATCGCTGACTGGCTTGGCCACAAAACTGTACACCTGATGATTTTTTTTTTTTTTTTAATACTCAAAGGACGAACAGCTGGCTATAAATCAAAGCTCCCCGAACATCCGACTTTTGGTGGAGTTCTGCTTTATTCTTTTTCAAGGTTTTTTTGTGTTTTCAAGGATTCTCTCCTGCCTCGCAACAGAAGAATTTCATTTTGTAATCTTTCCAGTGCACGGTAGCAAGGTCTCCAAGTCTCGCCTTGGAAAATTGGCTCTCACAATGCACCTGTAGGACACATCCTTTCCCTGAATGTGTCCTACAGTACTGCAGCTTTGTGTGTTTCTCATTGTGTTTCTTATTTAAATGTCGGATGAAAGGTTCGGTTCTAAAGTGGAAATAGCGCAGAGCTTCCGGACAGCTTGAATCGATATTTTACTCCCTTTATTATTAACTAGTTCTTTTATGCTACCCTGTGCTCAGGCACTGCTTTGAGCTGTATGCAGCAGACAGACAGACAGAGATACTTTATTGATCCCTGAGGGGAGTTTCTCATGTCACAGCAGCAGAGCATAAACAAACCACACAACACCAAGACTACTGCACTAAACATATATCAAAAACACCAACACGAACATTAGAGTCAAAAAGTTTAAAGTAAGTCCTTTAGAGATGTGCAGGCATACAGATGTAACTTAATAAATAAATACCTTCACTTCCCTCCATGTGAGTCTGTGTGAGGACTATTGAAGAAAGGAAGCTGTTTTATGTTCAGTGACACAGTTCTTAGTTTTTAAATGAGGTTACACTGCAGTGTAGGAGACATTGGTGTTGACAGACATTGAAGGAAATCTCATAATAAACCTCTTAATGTTCAGAAAAGAATATTCATGAATTACTGTAATAGGAATAGTAACATCCACATTTAACATTATAATGCAGAATGTAGACAGCTATTGGCTTAAAACACCTTATTAAATTGTTGTTAGTAGATCAGGACCTTTTTAAGTGTGAGTTAGGAGAGTGCAGATGTCCACCAGGTGTGTCTGAGGACATGTAGCAGTACAGGCTGCGAGACAAGAGAGAATGCGAGACAATGTGCAGGTTCCAAAACAGCAGTGAAGCAAAATGTCAAGTTTAAAGTGAAAATGCTGACAAAAGAATCAGCCAACACTAGCATGACCATCACATTCATTGTCCCCAACATTGTCCCTATACACAAGATTCCACACCTGATCACCTGTGGCCTCCACCTGTCAGGTAGAAGGAGGGAGGAGCCAGCGGAGATCAAGAAATCTTTGCACATACAGTCATGAATGTGCACAAATAATAGTAAGCTGATGGATCCAGTTGGATGCGAGACTGTTTTTTTAGTTGCACAAGATTGATTTTTTGCTTTTTTCAGCTTCACAAATTCAGATACAAATCCAAACATCCAGAATTCATAAACCTATATGCGAAGTTGCTCCAATTCAAATGTAAAAATACAAGACAAGTCCATCACATCAAGGTTTTCAGGCTGGATAAAAGTCAATCTGAAAGTCAAATGATTACAGCCGTTCTTTTGCTTCCATACCATTATAATAAATACATACATAATAAAGACAGTATAGATGCCTCGCAGGCGTTTTCACAAATGCATTAATAAACACTTAAGCTCCAATATACTGTCTCAAACCCATTGTTGCATTAATTGTTTATTCACCGCTCATGAATTCTAAGGTCTTACTGCTAAGTCTTTATGTATGCATGATTTATGTAAAGGCTGCCGACTGAAATGCAAGAATGACTGACAGCTGATTTGTCCGTGTCTCTGTGTGTATTTCTGCAGACATAAACATGGCGGGCGAGCCCAAGCCATACAGGCCCAAAGCCGGCTCCAAGCGGCCGCTCTCAGCTGTTTATAGGTAAGATCCGCCCTCCTTCACATGCAGAGGTGCAGCCATAAATATTAACCATCATCCACATCCTGCTGCTCCCTCTGATGTAAATGTGGGGTAATATTTGGAATACCGGGATTCCTATTATGATCTTTTTTTCTTTTTTTTTTCTTTTGAACCTTGAATTTCTAATTGAGTTTTTAATGCTCCTCCTCAGCCTTGACTGGAGTTTGTTCAGCACGGGCCTGTAAAGCTCAAAGGAGATGCTGTTGTATAAGCTTCATTAAGCATGACCCTGATTTTCTGCCCCGCACACATCTCCTGGTCACAAACAGATCAAAGCAGCGCTTGTTTATCGCAGCCTAATGTGACAGAGGAGCGGACATGTTTTTGTGTGTGTGTGCCTGGATATTTTGTCCATTAGCAAAGCTGATATTCCCACTAATTCTCTCCTTTCTGGATTGTTGGTTTGTTGCATTGCACGTCTTATTTTACTAATTTATTAGTTTGTGCATTGTGTTATTCTAAACCCTCATTTGCATTTTATAGCTGCAGCTGAAAACAGCCAGGATGTAATATGGTAATTATGGAACAGGAAAGGGCAAAAAAAAAAAAAAAACCAACACTACACTATTCCAAATTGAAATAGTAATACATTAATCCTAATTAAAATTCCTGTGAGAATAGCAACATTTCAAAACAGCCCCTTCTTTGCTGCTCTTCTCTTTATTTCTCTGTCTGAATGCGAAATTAGTTGCCATCCTGAGCGTGTACTTAACATTGATTTTCCTCTCCAGGGTCTAAGAAAAGATTTTTTTTTCTTTCATTCTCCGACTGTATTTCCACTCTGAAACTTTTTTTTTCCCCCCTTTCTTTGTTGATCTGTGGTCTTTGCATGCCAGCGTGGCTTAGGCTCGCCGCTTAACCTGCGGTGAGCTTTAGGCATAAACTAGAGCGTGTCCGTTTGAATCAGAACAGCTTGAGTTTGATCTGCTTACTTTTGACAGATCCAAAATGGCTCCTCTAAACACAACCCTTTCTTTATCTCTCCTCCTTGTCTCTTCGCGCCCCTCTCTGTCTCTCTCTTTGTCTCTCTCATAGCGGTTATGAATTTGATTACGAGTACTACAGAGACGATTTCTACAGCAGGTATGTATCGTTTACGTTATGTCATCAAATTTGGGATTTAACAAGGAAACAATTTCATGTTTGTTAGGTTGCTGTTGCAACACATATGCAGGTTAAAACTATAACAGGGGCAGGTTTTAATTCTCAAAATTGCTAGTATTTTTTAAACTAATATCCCTGATAATATCCCTGTTTCAGGATAGACGACTTCTCACATCTAGCTGGCAGCTGGCTGAAAGGTCAACTCTCGCCAGCAGATTTTAATAGCTAATTAAACTAACCATAACTTGAGTCGGTTGAAAACATCGGCTCTGGCTCTTTTTCCAGCTCATTTGTTTTCAAATGAGAACAGTATTCTCACTAATTACTCTTAAGTATGTGAATTTCCCCACTGTGGGACGAATAAAGGTTTATCTTATCTTAAGTAAAAGTATTATTGCATGATACTTGACAGGACACTTGAACTTTTCTCCCTGGTCACGAATCAAATATACAGTATATCTGTGGCATGTCTGTCGAGTCAAGTCAGGGGGTTGAATGAGGAAAGAGTCTGAGACGTATGAGATACTAAAATCCACCTTGACAGACCACAAGGCAGGGAAGCGTGGTCCCCATCCAAACAGGACCCCTGGAGGAAGAAGATGCTTTATTTCCTTATATTGTCTGGATGGCAGACCATGGATCCTTCTATCAGGAGCTGTCTGGCATAATTAAAAGCTGAACCAGCAACAGTCTGGAGAACTGGTGAACCTGCTTTAAAGGTCACCACCCTGAGCTCACCAGCCACACACCCGACTCCCGAGATCAGCCCGGGGTCCAGAGGCAACACCAAAGGCTTTGGAGGACTTCTTCTAGTTATATGAAAACATGCACAGTCTCCATGACAAGTCTCACCTAAGATGGACCTACGACGAAAAATGATTTGGTGACAAGTCCAAAAAGAGTAAATAATGTACCAGAAAGGAAAGAGGCAAAAGACCGCTGGTGATATTAATGAGTCCACATGATACCCACTGCCACCACCTGATCATCAATGTGCACAGAACCAACAAAACTTTCCCTCCTGGCAACAGGGACAACAGGAATTACTTTGTTAAGAATGGTGTGATCCTCAGGAAGGGGCAGACGACGGCAATGCCCATGCAGTCACAAGTGGTGAATATGCCATCCTGCTAAAGGTGTGCTCAATAAGAAGAGAGCAAAGAGCAGGAAAAGAGCAGAAATAAGGGTCAGGATGGAGGAGAAAGTAGGCAGAAATCCCTCGTGTTGAAACCAGCGGCCAGCCGGCAGAAACCCACCGGGGTCAGAGGCAGAAGGAGATGAGTGGGTGCAGCGTGAGCTCCGTCAGCTCTGGTTTCACCTCGTCTGCATCGACCTCAGCTCCAGATGGAGGCCGGCTGTGTCACCAGTGCGGCACCGTTTGACGGAGACAAGGCTGTCAGATAGAACCTGGACATGGTTCATCTGAAGACTTTTGGACATAGTTCAATATTTAAGACAGACGCAGACACACTTTTTAAATCTGTGTCTATATTTGATATTTCTTATTCGATGTTCTATTGAATTTCTTTGTCTATACTTTTTTACATTACTCTTGAAATGACAATTACGCCGTTTCCATATTCTTGGTATTTTTTCATAAATTCTCTCAGATCATTGGTCCAAATGGCATCAGTCAAACTTGTTTTGACCCCCAAGATTTTGGCTGGTTAGCTCACATACTTTCTATTTTCATTTTTGCTCATATGAATATGACAGGTTAAGACAAAGAAGCCAAATTTAAAAGCTGAATATTGCTCTTACTACAGCTTGATTTGTAGTAACAAGGAGAAATCTGAAGTTTGACAGGTCTGATGTTAGTTGTGGTTGATAATCTATGATTGGACGATCACATTTCAGGGGAGGGGTTTTAATGAGCGACCAAGAGGACTTCCCTCGAGATTTACGACTCTTCCTCATTAAAAGTTTCCCTTGCCAGATGAAATCCAATAACCTCCCCACAGAGGCACCTTCAAACAGTCAACTTGTCAGAACGGCTGAACGGATCGAGCGTGCGACTCCCAACGTGCCGATGAAGGGAACACTTGTTTTCTCTCTCATTTATCCACCGGTGATCAGAATGCTTATCTGAAGAGACATTTTCTAAATGTCAGACCTGTTGAGAGCCGCGACAGTCGTCCAGCAGCCGAAGCTGACGCCTTCATTTAACATTCAGCGCCTTCTTCTTTACATCCTTTTTAAAAGATATGTGAAGAGATTGTCTGCATTCACGTAATGACCTTGATTGATACACAAAGAGGGTTATTGTCTGTCTTTTGTTTTTTTACGTGAACTGTTTGAGAGAAAGAACTCGAGAGAAGTTCATGGAGAATCTAAAGAGGTGATGGTGACATAAGTGGAAAAACCTTTTAGTCCCAGCAGATGGACACTCTCTGAACACTATAAGGCCTCTTATATAAGACAGCTGCTCATAGAAAAGGTGTTTCGAAGTGAAGTGTAATATTATTGTTTTTCTTTTCTCGAGGCTTTTTGACTACCACGGCAGAGTGGCCCCCCCACCCAGAGCCGTGATCCCCCTCAAACGCTCCAGGGTGCTCGCTCCCTCCTCCCGCCGCGGGAAGACCTCCTTCCCCATCAAAACATCCTCCTCTTCCTCCTCTTCATCCTCCAGACCTCCCACATCCTCCTCCTCCTCCTCCGGGCTCAAACGTACGTACACTCAGGTGCTTTTTTTTTAACTCGTCGGACGAGTCAGATTTCTGCTTTTATTTCATTTTTATTTTTCAAAAGAACCCTTCCTAATTGCGCTAATGGCATTCTGTCCTTTTCACAAAAAAAAAAAAAAACAAAAAGCAAAAAAATAAAATGAAGGCTTAATGCAAATCTCACAAACGGCGGCTCTGAGAGAGAAAGCGGTGACATGATTCAGCCGTGCTACTTACAGCCACGCCGCTATAAAAAGCTATTTAATTCACTCCAGCAGCTCAGAACAAGCCACACTGCAATGTAGAGCAAAACACTAAATCGCAAACACAAATATAATCCGAGCTTTGCGAGCGGCACCCATTCAGCAAACAGTGCTATAGCTGTCATCCAGGATCCATCTGGATCTCATTTGGTCCTCTGATTAACTGGTGATGCATTATAAGGCCCTAAATGTAATTAATGTGAGATTGGGGCCATCTCTGTGGAGCTGTGGTCAGCTGTGTTTTCCTAAACGCAAGTCTCTATCCGTAGCCTGTGTAATTGGCTACACTGTTTGTTTCATTGTTGCCTGTCTCGGCCGGTGTTATCAGCGCGAGCAGCTTGGTAAGGTCTGTCAGGAGGACCCAGTTGCAGTTGGTGTTATAGAAAGAAAAAAAAAAAAATCCCATCTCCCATCCTCTTTTTGGACAGAGTCAATGAATTCTCTCCTCTGTCTAAGCGGCGCTGCTGTATGTTTGGGAGACTAATTTGCCCCTGCCAGTACTGTGAAAAATCACTGTTTGTATTGACTTTGGCCGAGATAGATTGGACGGCAAAATAAGGTTAGCTTGTCCAAACAACATGGAGGGTTAGTGTGGGCAGTTTGAACCACTCGGGCCGCACAAGCCATAATTCACTGCAGGGGGGGGGGGGGAGCAAACCGGCCGTCAGATGCTTGGATCGCGAGGATGGATAGATTGGTGTTTTCCACATTAAACCCTCTTTGACACATGCTGTTGATTGTCAGTTTATGAAGACGGGATGTGGTGAGTGATGAATGGCTCGCATAAGCTGTGCTTTATTTTGTAAAGTCACAGGCTGCATTGAGACACAATTACAATACTGCATTTGACCCTTTGCTTAAGAGCTAAGTGTTGAATCTGGTGTTTGTTGTATGAGTGGCTCTAAGGTTCCCTTTATTTTTCTTTATGAACTGACAAAATATCTAATAGATGAAAAGTGAAATAATCAACACTTTAACTTCTTTAATATAAGCCTAGATGTGATTCATAACAAAGTCGTTTTTTGTTCTTGAACCCTTATAAAGTTCACTTAAAAAAAATCTCGTAAGTTATATTGAACAAGGCAGATGATCAGTCAAATAATCAATTAGCTGATTGACAGAAAGTTAATTAAATAATCTTAACATTGTTTGAGTAATTGTTTTTTTAAAATTCACTGGTTTCATCTGCTCAGATGGGAATTTTCTTCTGTTTTCTCACTCCTCAAAGATTAGGGTTTGGCCAATTGATTGGACAATTCAAGACATTTATAAAAACACCATAGGAACTGTGAACTTTTTATGGACATTTTTTGCAATTTGCCGATTTTTTATAGACAAAACGATTTATCAGAAAACTAATCAGAATAAGAAAATTTGTGACAGCCATTTACACAACCCTGTTTATAAAGCACAAAATGGTGAAAATGTAAAGTTTAAGCACGTTTTGTCACAGTGATATCAGGATGTTAAAATGGCTTGAACTCTGCTTTTAAATGATGTGAAGTTAAACCATGATTCCATCTTAAATCACATTCAGGCTGCTGTGTGTTTTGAAAAGTATTCATATATTTATCTAAGGCACAGATATATAATGTGCAGGTGTATGAAAGAGTCGTAAAGGTGGTTCAAAACTCAGGCTTCCTTCCATTATGTCTTAAGAAAAACGGGCTCACAGACTCCCCCTAATGTTCATGTGTCCGATCTGGTAACTTTTCAACAGCTATTTAGAGTCGAGTTACATCAGCGTCACAAGCCCTAAAACTCCTTGTCTGCTTTAATCTTCATAGACCAGTGATTCAAGAGATCCTCACTATCCCCGAGATAGATTTTTTCTGTGGTTCATCATGAGGTCCTAAAATTAGATCCATTACTCATTCCCTAAATCTTTCCTAATACTTATTAAATAACAATGGCTTTTTTTCCTCCCCTTTGCTTTAACCAGAGCTATTTTAAGATGCCGCGCTGATGAAAACGATGTTGGATTAGGATGTGTACGTTTTCTCTTTGCGGCTTATGTGACTGATAGCACAAAAGGAAAAAGGGCCTGGAGGCGCCGATAAATTAGAAACTGTTCCACACTTTCTTATCATCAAAGCTGCCCAGAGCGAGCCCAGATAATGTTGGAATAAGGAACTGAGTGGATGTGTGTGTGTGTGTGCATCCGCATACACATGGAAGCAGGTGATGCTGAGCAGAGATAGAGACACTTCAGTGTGTCCCACCAATGAGATATCATTGTACATCCCCTGTTTTCTCTCCTTTTCGCCCCCTCCAGAAAGGTCGATTTTCTGCTTCTCTGGAGCTTTAGGGCTGATGGCTGCTCTACAAAACAACACGATGCTCGCTCTTGTGATTTCCGCACACGTATTACCTATGCATTGCCTTCAGTGTGGCATTATATACAGCCTTTCTTTCTCTCTCTCGCACACATTAATCATCCCGCTCAGTTTTAAAGATGCATTGGAAAACACCATACAGTATGCATTGGATCATAGCTGGGCGGCAGGAGTTGTTTATTAGGATGAAAGATTAAAATGTCCTTTTGAGCCCAGTTCAGATTAAAGATTCGCAACAAGATGAAACCATTTCAGAGCATTGCAGGGGAAAGTTGCAGCAGTTCGAACTGGCCCACCTCAGCTCGACTCAAACCGGCTGATGGCTCCGCCTTCGACTCAGCCTGTGAGCTTCTGGTTTTAAAACGTAAGACAGTTCAGCTCGTGGCAAAGTTAGCTGGCGAAATGAATTTTGGATGAAGGAAAAAGAGGATGATGTCATCAGTTTGTTTGAGGAACAGCAGTTTCTACGAAAGCCCTGAAAGGCAAACGAGAAAAAAAAAATCTGGCGATCCATTTTCTGACCTAAATTTAAAGAACAGATAAAAAAAGATGGTGCAAGGATAGTCTTGAATTTTTCATCTTTGAAACAAGACAAAAAAATCATCTGCGAAAAGAGGCGAAAGAAAAAATTTGGCAGGGAAAAAAAATAAAATTGTGTGTTGTTGTAATACTCATTTTGGCCACAAGAGGCTGAAGTGCACCAGTAAAACACGAGAGAAGTTCAGGGCTTTAGGAGCCATTATGAAGTCAGGTGACAAAGAGCGACACACTTTTGATTTTTTTCACCATTTCATCAAGACTAAAAATCAACTGTAGCACGTAATTCTCTGTCACTGTACTCATTTGTATTTTAAGATGCTACAAATTACATCCAGCCACAAAAAAAATTGAAAACGATTCACTGTCTCGTCTGGTTTATGTAAACTGGCAGCTTTTTTGAATTTCGAGTTTCAGCTCTTGTCGTAAATCTTTGGTCTGAACTGGCCTTTAAGGTTCCGATCGAGCTAATATGTGAGAATTTCAGATCACACTCTGACATCGTCTCTCAACTTCTATGCTCATACATACATAATAACACACATATGAGGGCGTCTGCATTGTGATGTGTTGTGGGTGTAAATATACATCAACTTAAAGAGTCGCACGCAGACATGATATGAGACAAGTGTTGTTTTGATTCCGTGCGTGTCTCCCGTCTCTGATTTTGCGGCTGAAGCTTTACAGGAAGTCGTGGGTTTGTTTACCGAGCGCTCATCCATCCTCTTCCCGGTCCTGACAGCATCTGATAGGTGTCAAAGGGAATTTTATGTTTTCTCCTCAACTTCTGGTGTCTGTTTTTCCTTCCTCTCAAAAGATGACACATTTCAGCCGCCGAGGGTTAAGGAATGAGATTATCTTATTACTCTATGGTGTAAATTCTTTAATCTGCTCAGTCGGAGCTGCTGAAGAGGTGCAGCCTCGTTTCAGCAGCCGTGAGACGGGCCAGATTGAATTAATGGTGACGTGATGAATCTTTTTTTTTTTTTTTTTTTTCATTTTCAGCAGATGTTTTTTTTTTTGCTCTTGACATATCAAGGTTAAGACTCAAACTTTGACATGATACGGTTACGCTTCATTTACCCACAACTCAGATATGTATTGTAAGACCCACAGCAAAGCAGGAATGGGAGAGCAATTATTCATGAGGCAGTAAACAGAAGCTGTGGGAGGGCAAATCGTGCCCCCTGTTAGTGAGGCAATGATCGGGAGAAGTTGCAGTGGGTGTGTGTGAAATGTAAAAACTCAAATATACTCACGCAAGTTTTTTCGGATTAACAAAAGTTTTGCATTATATTGCAATACACATCACTTGTTACTCAAATTCCTGCTGCAGAATAACCTTCAACAAGGTTCGTGCAAACAATTTAATGTGGATTATTCAAATAGCGAATGAGCTGCTTTTCCTCTGAAATTCAATCATTTGTTTGTTTGACTGAACTCCATGAGTTGTATTTGAATTTGCTCTTTGGATTTCAGTTGTGTTCTCACTGTTGAGACAATTTTTTAATAATTTCCTGGAAAGAACTGTGTAATTTGGAGCCATATTGTGAGACAGAAGTTATTTGCTTTGAGTTTATAAGCAGCTGTCTGAAATCTTAATGGCTGGAACAAAACGGGCAAATATTTTTCAACCAAAGAAAATATTCATTTATATTTGGAAACCATACTCTGTTTTTGATTGTTTGTTTGCCTCCAGAATAATTCAACTGTTTTTTATGTTTAACTGGCCTGAATAAAGCCTCATGGATTCCATATGAGACATTTACCAGCTAAACACTATCTCCATTTACCCTGTAATTAGCTGAAATAAATTCATAGTCTTTTTCAGGAATCTTCCTAAAAATTAAAAGTTATAATAAGTAATAATAAATTCAAAAATGTTTTGCTAAAAATCTGTGCTGTTTTCTTAGAATAATAAATCCATGAATATAAATCTTAATTGTGCCTTTTTCTCTCACTTCCTCTCGTCTGTCAGATCCTTCTTGGATCTATAATATTCTCTAAACTATATACTGTAATATTCTGTACTATATCGCAGTATATATACTGCATAGAGTAGTCTCACCTTCATGATGAAAGTCATGAGTAGCAGCGTGGAGTCACAGAAAAGCGAGAGGATCATAGAGACACACTGCTGTCTCTAGTGTTCCTATGATATTCCTCTGATAGTTCTTTGATTATTCAGTAGCATCGGGAGTAGACATGACTACACATATAGGTTTAACTTTTTTTACTAGGTTAAGTTTGGTCTGCAGCAAAGACGCAAATACATTTTCTTCAAAATAAGAGCCACCCCATGTTTCACCCGAAGACTTTTAATATGAAGCAGCAACAGTAGGAGATGATCGATTTGCATTAACAGTAACTTAATAGCTGTAATGTGGCTGTAGGGGGTGAACAGTAAACTGTGAGGCTGATCAATGAGGTGCAATTAAAAAGACTAATGCTGGACTACTGTATCATTTCATGTGGATCCCGTCTGTGTGTGTGTATGCAGACTCTGCTGCTGACATTGAACTAAACCACTATATTCAGAGGTATTGACAATGTAAATATACATTGAGTCTCTATGGCTGAAAAAAACATAAATATCGAATGCAAGATTTGATTTCATGAAATCTTGAGGATTATAACTTTCAGATTCAAAGCTTTGTTCACATTTACAATATGCACTCGACTGAGCGGATACTATCCTTAAGTGTAAACAAACTCCGTGCCTTATATAATCATCTGCTGCCAGCTGAAAGATAGCATGCGGTTCGTTCACATCCTGGCATTCTGGAGCAGAACTTGAGCGGCGCTGCACAGCGTGGTGGGCGTAAGCTGCGCACTAATCTTCAAATTGAAAGCAGCAGGTCCACAGTTTCAGCTGGGTAACTTTGCAGCCGGCCAGATTGAGATGTTCTTCCCTGAGGAAAGTGTGACTCACAGTGATGATGTGATATCCAGAACTTAAAAACTAAGAGTATTAACAGATGACAGCATGCAGTCTGAGATAAACTGTGTGAAGCAGCATCATGGAACTGAGTGTGCAAATGAAAGGAGGACGAGCTGAAGCCGACTTCAGCTATAAATGAATGTGTGTGTGTGTGTTTCTGTGCCTCAGCAGTGAAGACGGACCAGCTTCAGACCATCAAACGGGAGCTGACTCAGATCAAGATGAAGATCGACTCTTTGCTGGGACGACTGGAGAAGATCGAGAAGCAGCAGAGAGCCGATTCTGGTGAGAGGCCGAGAGGCGAGCCGGAGCTGGTCGAGAGAGACGGTGAAAAGGACAGCGGGCGCAAAGGGAGGGAAATTAAGAGCACACACAGGCCATAAGTCTTCGTGACACTGTGGGAGATAAGAGCAGTAGAGCTCTCCGTCATAACAGCAGACAGGTGTCAACGCTACGCTGACTCGGTTTATATGAGAGGTCTTTATAGATGCCCTGCACTCCGGGACAGTCTCAGTGCAGCAGCTCACTGTGAAGGTCGTTCAGGCTTTATACCATGTTCTGTATGTTACAGTTTTTACCGGGCATGTTTGCAATGGTGGATTCAAACATGAGCATTTTCTCTTTTACTCCAACTTAAACACCAACTAACAAAACAACGAACAGCCTGTTTGTTTTTTTTGTTTTAAATCTTTTTCTGTTTCTTTCAATTTTGGGGGGAAAAAAGAGGAAAAAAACAGTTGTAAAGAATTAATTATCTTGAACTGTGCTGTACAGAAAAATAAAGTTTAAAAAAAAAAAAAAAAAAACACCAACGCAATCACACCAGGTTACAGTCGTCCATCAGGTGAACTGAGAACTATTTCCTCGAGCTAACAATGAAGCAGCCAAGGTTTTCTGGTGAGAAGGAGATGGTTATTATGTATAGCAGCTAATGGCAGAAATATTTAAAGGCAATTTGCTAAAAGGGCCAGTTGACAAGGTCATTTACCATAAAAAATGTAATCATCTTACTGAAATTATCCTAAAATATTCTTCGCTTCCTACGTTTGGTCTGTCCCATCTGTCTTTGAGTCTAACTTGGATCTATGTCCCTCAGGGCTGTAGAAGTAATCAGTGAGATGTAGTAATCAATAGTCAGTGCAGGGATGCCAGGATTGGTGAAATTTGATCTGCGGTCGAGTTCAAACCCGCACAGCTGAGTTTTGAATTTGCCGTTAACAGGATACTGTGGAAACTCCAGAGTCCAGTCGGCAAATGATGAAGGTGTGAGGAGCAGGTTTTTGGGTTGACATGGTTTGAGAAGTGATTTGGGTTGCAGTCATGCTTGTAAAGTTTGGGTGAACTTTACAGCAAACTCAATTGGTTCAAATGGGAGTGTTTTAGATGGACGTCTAAAAAGTTTGTCCAGTCGAGTTTGGTGTCTCTGGCCGAGGTCAAACCGCTTGTGTCAGGCTGCCTCTAGGAATCGCTGGTGGTGGCGACAGAAAAATCAGCCAAGTAAACTTCTCCACTTCCCTGTGAACTAAAGCAAACACGGAGCGTGATCGCACTCTGAAGTGAATCTCTTTGCCCTCCTTCCTCACTCAGAGGCTCAGAGAAAGTACGAGGACAACTGCGACTCCCTGCACGAGGAGTCCGTGTCGGAGACGGCGGAGAACTCCGGGGAGGAGGCCGCCGAGGGGGCGCTGGACGTGGAGGCGGGCGAGATGACCGACGGTGGCGAGGACGACTACGACGAGGAGGGCAGCCACCATCTGGTAAGAGAAACGGCTGACAGGGCTGACAGGGAGGGAGAGAGCAAGGCACTCTGGGAGATCTCAAGTGAGCAGACAGTCTTCGCCTTCTGAAAGTTAATTTTCCAGAATTATTCATGGCCACAGATCTGAGAGAGCCAGGCTTCACATGAGTGAATGGTGAGGGCGCCCGGACTGACAGTTTTTCCCTGTTGACCCCGGCTCAAACAGTGGAAGCGAGGCTCTTGGCGGGCCCGCACACAGCCACGAGCTCGCACACGTACACATACTTACAGGCTATAATTAAAGCAGAGGGCTGGAGACACACTGGAGAGTGTTTAAGGCCGGAGCTGCGTGGACTGGTGTGGATCTGACCGTGAAGTGCTGGATGTAGTAGTGTGAAGAGGTTTTCTTTCACAAGGTCACAGAAGAAGTAGCAACAAGCCAACGAGAGCTGTTCTGTTGAGAAAAAATCAATAATTTCCATTTTTTTAAAAGAATTATTTCATCTCTTAAGAACTGAAAAAAATGCCCATTACAAACTCCAAGAGCCCGAGGTGACGTCTACAAATGGCTTGTTTTGGCCGGCCCACCCTCCAAAACTCCAAGAAAATGGTTTTTAAAATGGAGAATTTCACAAATCCAGATGGAACTCGCAAATGTTTGACATTTTTGCTTGATGGATTTGAAACGATTATTACATTTTCTGACACTCGAGTACTGTAATAATCTATAAATCGACTAATGGTTTCAGTGTTGTCACGTTGATGAAATTACTCTCATTGTTCAGGATTTCTTTTTGAATTTTGAATGTTAATCCATGTTTGTGACTTTAACAGTTGAGACCAGACAATTTTGGTTAAAATACATTTTTCTCTGATAATGACTGGTCAAATTCACCCATATTTTACTGTCAGACAGTTGAACTCATAGATTACACAGGGTTTAATGAATGAATATTATATTATACCAATATTTCATCCAAGGCTGCATTTAATGACTGTTTTGATTATCAGTTAGTGGTAAATGCTCATCACAGTTTATTAGTGGCCAAGGTGATGCTTGATGAAATAATACAAGCATCAGAGACAGAGGGTTGCTGATTGTCTCTAGTAAACATAAGGATGGGGACGGAGATGACTGGCTGTAAAATGTTCAAATAAAATGTTGTATAATTATCAGATGTGTGGACTGG
The DNA here is from genome assembly GCA_037975185.1 of Centropyge bicolor. NCBI lineage: Eukaryota > Metazoa > Chordata > Actinopteri > Pomacanthidae > Centropyge > Centropyge bicolor. Next base: position 517,459 of record JBBMOC010000099.1, on the reverse strand, counting down.
CTGCTTTTGGCCGCTCCATTGAGCCAGGTGGATTTCAGTTTGCACCATAATCATGTCAGCTTTCTCTCAGGTTTTTGACTTGAAGGTTCACACAGAACCTTTTATAGTCTGTTTTCAATCAGCTGATCTTAATGAGTTGTGGCTCAGACTCGGACACATCTACCTGTTACATCATCAATGCTCCAAAAATGTATTTTGCTAATGAGTCCGGCTTGTTCGTCCAGATGACCTCCAACCACAGAACGGAGGGAAATTTCTGTTTTTTGTGGAAAAATGAGCTGAAAGAAGCAGAACTTTAAAAACAAGCTGGTGACTAGAGGACGTTGAAAAGAACGTGTTTATCCTTCATTTGAGCATTTAAACTAAAATATCTAATTACTTTCTTCCTCACACTGTGTTCAAATGTCTTCTTCTTTGTGAAGTAATGTTTCAGCTTCACAGTTATCTGAGTCCTGGGGGCTTTAAAACACCCACGGTTCTCTGTATTATACAGCAGTTAAAACATTATTTCTCATATTGTCTCAATAGTGTTAAAGCATACAGCTGCTCCTCACAGTTTCTCGAGTTCAAGTATTGACATCAGAGCAATGATCTTCTGTTTCATGTGGGTTCAGCTGTGCGGCGTGGCCATGCTTTTGACCATGCTTCCTCTATTATGCCGTATTAACCAGGTGAGGACGGGCGTGCTATCCTTGATGAAAGCTCGGCGTCCTCGCTAATAGAAGGCATTATTTTTCAGAGGCGCGGTGGAAGAGATTTATTTGTTTCCTGAAGGTCACGCTGATCGCAGATGGCGATAATGTAGCACAAAGACGGCTCCACAGGTTGGCATAACTGCTGCTGTTGAGCGTACATCAGCGATGACCTTTAGAAAAGATTAAATACAGCCTGTGTGTTCAGTTTAATCTGCATCGTAGCCGTGATTTTAACTGCCTCTCTCTCCTCCCCAGATAGAGAACCACGTATCGGATATTGACAACTGAGATCAGGTAAGAGCTCCGGATGTCTCTTTAATTCAAGTGTCCATTACAGGAACTGTGAGGTTGTTCTACAAGACCGCTAAAGGTCCTGCAGCCTCTTACAGCCAGTCCTCATTAAAGGCCTTACGCCCGGCCCTCGTTAAAAGCTGAACCGCCGAACTGTGTCCTGAGCATCTCTAAACATTCGTTAATCATCTCCTAAGTCAGGAGCTCTGTGACATTTGGAAGAGCAGCTCCAGTGAAGGGCAGCTAATGCCGGATTCAACAGAGGGAGCAATAATGGCATTCCAATGGGCCAGAACTGCCCATAAACAGCATTCATCTAATTGAATTGTGTGGAAGGGGGTATGAGCGGCGAGGCCCAAGGTAAAGAGTTTCCTGCCTCTCGCCTCTCGGGGTGCGGGTAATGATGCAGCCACATCATCAGTTGGCTCGGCGCTGGCTGGCTCGCCATAGCGGGGGCGCTTAGCTGTGTTTATGAGTCGCAGAGTGTTGATGAAACGCCGAGTTAATCTCCGATACGGTCGTCGTCCGCTTCTGGGCGAGCGAAGGCAATCCAAGAAGAGGCTGTGTTCACTGGAGACTGTAGAGCAATTAATACTGGCACCTGCTTTAGTTTTTGTCTTTAGTCAAAATGTGTGTTAGTCTAATTTTAGTCTGCAGCAGTTAGTTTCAGTTGCTCCTTTTATTCATGCATTTTAATGATTGTAACTTTTAAGCTTTTCCAGGCTGTCACCATCTCTAATGTGCACAGTCATCATACTTACAGTTGTAGTGCAGTGTTTTCCTGTTTATACCAGAATTTTACTTCCTGCAGTAATGGACTAATTCTACCTAAGAAAAGTTTAAAAGTAGCTGGTATTATTAATATTATTAAAGCTACCTGCAGCAATTTCAAATGTATGATTCACTGTTAAGTTTTAGTTTGGACAAGTAGTTCAGCATCTCCGGAAATACAATTATTCGCTTTAAAGCTATTTGCTCTAAAGTTTTTTTTTTTATGTAAATACTAGCAAAAATATTCAAAGCTAACACCACACCTTTCCCCCCATCTGCCTGCTCCATGCCTCTGGTGTCCCACTTCTATCCACCTCTTAAGAAACCATATGTTACACTTCAGTTTCCCATTTCCTTTCCACATGTCTGCCTTTTTAAAATTCTATCAGCAGCCGATTCACAAAACCTTCTCACAGCACATACATTTAAAAACCTGGAAAAAAAAAATCCTACTCGAGGTCGTGGAGAATATATGAATGTTTTGCTTGCAGACCTACCAAGGATAGAAAATCAGTGTGAGAAGAACCTCAATAAATCATGTCCAGAAGGATTAGGGAGGCAGCTCCGGCTACCAGCAAATATTTCTGCTCTCCCCAAGATATTTCTGAGGCCATTCAGAACGGACAAGCTTTAAAACTCAGGCTAATCCTCATCAGATTTACAGCATTATACAACCCTGATTCCCAAAAAGTTGGGGCGCAGTGTGAAACATAAAAACAGAATGTGATGATATGCAAATCCTTTTTGACATAGACTCATTTGAAATTGTACAAAGACAATATGTTGAATGTTTGACCTCATCAGCTTCATTGATTTTTGTAAATATCAGCTTATTGTGGATTTGATGGCAGCAACATCTTTCAAACAAGTTGGGACAGGAGCAACAAAAGACTGTGAAAGTTGTGGACTGATCCAAAAACACTTGTTTGGATCAGTCCACAGGTTAACAGGTTCATTGGTAACAGGTGATTGGATCATGATGAAAGGGGCATAAGCGAGGATGGAGAGAGGTTCACCACTTTGTCAAACACATTGTTGTAGAAAGGAGATTAATACATGGACTCACTCAAATGATTGCATTCTGTTTTTGTTCATGTTTTTCTCAGCATCCCAACTTTTTTGGAATCAGGCTTGTAAATAGTCGTCATGTTTGAGGAGACATCATCCTGTAATGTGTTTCATCAGTTTTCTCCATTATCACTTCAGGATGAGGCGGCGGACACCCCCGGTCGGCGGTATTAGAATTCATCATCACCTTCAAGAGACAGAAAAAGGATCTCTGAGGGATCAAGACACTCATTCTGGACTGTAAGTTGTGTTCAAGAGATGCTGAATCACATTTAGATGCCCGACTGTGCAGAACAAACCGAATGTGATGTGCTCTCTAAAGAAAATGTATTCAAGACCCCATTTTAATGCATTGGCCTGAGTTTGCCTCATGGATATTCTGTGCAATTTATATTTCATTGCAAGAGCCTGACAGTATCATGCTCCTGAAAAAATAAAACAGAAAGGATGGAAATGAAGGTTTTCTTCCGATTTATAAAGTGAATTACGTGGAAAGAAGGAACATGTCTGATCAATTGTTGCTGCTTTTATATAAATGTGTTTGCGCTGTAATTTCACAACTTGTTTTTTTTTCAAAGAATTTCTGTTGTTTCTCGAAAAAATCAAACGAATAAATGACAGTCAGAACAATCTGCAGTGTGATATTCACGAAAATGAATGAAACATCGGTGCCGTCTGCTTCGGATTTGACTCATGCATAAGCCAATAGCTGTGAGCATAACTTTATCCAGCTTTATCCATTTATCACACAAATGCCCTGTGGGGCTGTTCCATCATATATTCCAAGTCTTGCCAAGTTTCAGAAGCAGAAAGAGCTTCCTGTGGTAGAGAGCCAACACTGGCACAGGCCTCCTGCCAGGGAGCAGTGCCCTAACGTCTCAATGCACTGCTCCCTGCTCAGCCTGTGCATCCCAACATGGACTGCTGCTGCTCGGGAGCCAACGCCTTTTCTCCCCCACTATCTCCCTCTGCATCCTGCATTGATTCTGTCTTATGCAGGCGGGCGAGCGAGGCCAGTTTTTATGGGGGGAAACCATGGAAGCTGTATTATTATGAATTATACATTTAGAGGCTTTGATATGATCTGAGAATGTGATCCGTGATTCAGATCGCTTACATTTGTGGATAAATGGAATAGTCAAACAGACATAATGGCTAATGCTGCCTTAACCTAAATAAGTGGTGAGACAGACAGCTTCCTATTACTCTTTTAATAAAATGCCCGTAAAAGTCAATGTTATGGTTCAAACTACTAACGTGATCATGATTTCTACCAGTTCAGATTTGCAGGTTACGTCCATGTGGAAACATGTCAAACATGTCAAAAGCAGCCTGAGCCCCAGCTGAGCAATTATAATTAACCTGATTAGAAATAAATTGCCCGCAAACTGAATTACGTCACCGGTGATTGGATGTCAGCATGTTCTACTGTTAATTATTCACATCTTGTTTGCCTTTTTTTCCCCCTCAATATGTAGAGTAAATATCCTCCAAACAATGACAGAGGAATGTTTGCCGTGTCAAGCTTTCAGTTTCTCTTTAAAGCCATTCTCAGAGGGAGGTCGGTGCTCCAGGTGTGCCGCCTGATTGGCCAGTAGCATCAATTAGGCTGATGATGCGTACAACAGCTTCAGTTTTTTAAAAGCTTGGAGACCACTATTCAAACAAGTTGAGTGTTAAAAGCCTTAAAGCTTCCGAGCAAACAGCCGACACTTCTGCTATATATTCATCTCTTATGGTGTAAATTATACAGCTTCTTATCAAATACTTTACAGTTATTAACTTCGCTCACTGCAGCCATGTAACATCTCTCCTTCTCTGCTGCTTTTACAACGTCACTGTACAGTCAGTATTTCCTGAATGGGAGGTCAGTTCCACCCCCTCTCTTAAACTGCCTGGACACAGCAGAGCCTCGGCGTCAGAGTTCAATCCCATTGAACTCTTCCTTTTTCGCTTCGAATCGCACCCAGAAGTTTGAACGAAGTGTCCGCAGCTTAACTCCTCCTGAGGGTGTTTTTTTTTTTTTTTTAAAGTCAAAGTGAAAGCATGAAAGCAAACAGACCTCTCGTCATTGAGATGACTTTATTCTTACTGAATATCAGTCGAAGTTCTGAGTTTCTGTAAAAGTTGAATCATTGGATTCACTGCTGTTGGTGGTTTAATGAGTTGTTTCACCCAAATTACTAGAAAGGAAACACGCCCCTCCCGTTCTCCAAGCCTGCCTGGTGGTGTCTAGTCAAGCAGATACTAGTGGTTTTATTTGCACAGGCTTTCAGATATCGGCCCCTGGGACTTGAGGCTCACCACCTCAGTGCAATCAAGGTAGAGGAAATTTGATTTGCAGCACTTGAAGCATTAAAATGGCATTTGAAAAATTCAACAGCTCTGACTCTGACTGCGGCACGCACACATGCTTCTGTGGGCATTTTCACTAGTTTATTTGACCTTGGGAAGAAAAATGGCCCCCATGAAAACTGTGGATTAATAACCAGAATGAATAGTGTTTTATAGAAATGTGCACCATAAATACATTTTATTCAATTCTATTATATCTTATTAGCACAAATTCTGGGCAAATAAAACCAAACCACCAGGGCTAAGTAAGGAAATATGGTTTTGTGATTTGGCTGAACTGACCCTTTAAACTGAGAATTCCTTATTTTGCACAATGTCATGAACACAACAGTCAAACCCCGGCAGTGCTGCCTGAAAAAATACATTAAATAAAACGTCTGTCCTGCAGCTCATTCAAATAAGTGTCTGGTGAATGATGATAATGTGTAATATTTAGCACTATTTTTGTATCCAAAAAAAAAAAAAAAAACATGTCTAAGGGAAATGGCTCTGCTACATGTTTATCTTTTTGCTGGTAGCCTGTTATTTAATGAACAGTATGGTGATGTGTCCAATATTTTGCAAAAATAATGAAAAAAAAAATCTCATTGCTTTTAACTGTTGTAATTTATCTGGGTCACTTTAAAACATTTCTGGCTCGACGCTCACTTTTCAGTTTCCCCTGTAAATAGTCTAATACTTTTATTTCAAATATCAATAGACGGAGAGAAGAACTTATTTGAGTTTAAAATAATGCTGAACTGATATACTGACAGTTTGTTGGCATCGTTGCAGGTTTTAACCAGAATCGTGGGGCTTGTAGAGACGTGTAACTGACAGCTGTTGTATAGAAATGTACATTTTTTTGTAAAGATATTTTTATCAAAAGGCATGTTTACTGTAACTTTGTATTTTCAGTTCATGTATAAAAAAAAAAGAAAACGGTATATTCCAACTGTTGTAAGGCTAGAAAACGCATCGTCATTGTAGATAACTATTTGTGTTCTTATCAGTCAATAAAATGTTTGTGTCATGTTTAACTAGTCAAATGTTTCAATGATCAACACTTTATTTTACAAATAAATATGAACTGAAGGACAAAGAAAGCTTTTGGCTTTATTGTAAAGTTGCATCAATGTGGACGTGATAATTGCTTACAGATGGTTTATATGTAAATATTTGGTGCATCATTAAGGCGTAGCACCACTTAAAAATCCATTCTCCCCATTCATTACCGTGCATCTTCCTTCAATGCAGCCTGCTCGTTTAATCCTGATTTATATGCTTGATTATGCAGCTCGTGTGCCACAGTCGCCATCAAAATGACACTTTAACAAGCTGCACAGCTTCACTGTTTGAATACATGTCAAATTAACGTCAGTCAGCAGAAAACTGGACACCAGAACGGCAGCTTGTCATCTCCGGTTTCACTAATGACACCAGTCTCGCCGGCTGCCAGTTGATATCACTGTGCACTGAATGCAATCTGACCGTGACGGCATGTCCACCTGTGGCAGGTCGTTTTACACCTGACTAATAACAGTGGATGATTATAAGAATGCACCGACCCAATCATATTCAGTTCTAATCTGGAGTTCATGTTTCGGAAGTTCAGAACTGGATGTGAACAAGTTTCTTCTCCTGTCTATTAAAGCACAGATACTTGATAATGGTACAACATCGACCTGCCACGTTCATGATACAGGTTTTAATTAATGTGTAAGTGTTGTCTCTCATATTTAAATGAATAAAGTCAATTAAGTTAATGGTGTTGACAGGCTCCTAAAATTCACTGAAAACAGAAAGAGGTTTGGCATCAGGAAAAATTACTCAAGTATGTGATGAACTACAGCACTAGAGAAAAACACCACATTCAGGGTCTCTTTATGTGAAAGATACTCTTCTCACTCAAATGTTAATTTAATGTAATTTGCAATTTTCTGCAGTGAAAACTGTGTATCTACAATTTTTTCTTCATGGGTTTTGAAAATTGTCTGAAAATGTATTTTGGCATTCAGGTAAAGTTTAAGTTGTTTTACCTGAGATATTCTTGTTTTTCTTCTTTTCTCTGTGCTCTGGTTTGAAGTGGGCGGGGCTCAGTACCAATCAGAATTTACCAGTCATTCAACATTTATCAACACGATAATTGTTAAGGTATTATTTGTGTTAAGGGTTAACAACTTTTTCAAACTTTTCATCAGCTTATTTATTAAGGTTTTAAGCTTTCTTAGCTCAATACAAGATTTGCAGCTGCATCTTTCTCTTGTGCCGTGGTTATGGCTGATAAATGATAATAGTGTAAATATGTAAATGGAGAAGAAACCACAGATTGATCGTTCCTCAAGACGCAGCCACCATGATAATCATTTCACACATCTTTGACAGTTCAACCAACAGGAAAAACTCCTGACAGAGGTAACGAGACTGAGGTGAGAGTGCTATCGATCTGTGTGGGGAAATACTGTTTATTGGTTGGAGGTCAGAGTTCAGGATCAGGTCCAACACGTGTGCTACTCGAGCTGCTGAGTAATAGCTGTCAGGCTCAAGGACACTGGACACAGGATGTATAGGACTCTTCTACTTGTGCTTCAGCATTAGTCTCCAAACTCATTACACTTGCCCCTCAGTTAGATTAAGAAACAGTCCGCTTCTTGTTCTCCACTTGGGAGCACACGACGTGATTTAAAGGCTGATGATGACCCTGATTTGACCTTGCTCTTGTGGAGAGTCTGGACTTGACTGTGCAAAAACTCAGCAGAGCAGCATCAATCTGGCAACGTCCTCCCGTCCCTCATTTCCCAAATGAGCCTCACGACTGTGAATGCTGCAGCTGGGACCAACGTTTCTCTGCAGTTTGAGCTGGTAAACGTCTGCTGAAATCTCTCCTCTGCAAGTCAGTTCAGTGTGTGATTCACAGCACCGTTCAAACTGTTTTTGATTGTGTCCACCCCTGAAAATCATTTCAGAGCCGCCTGTGGCTGAAATCAATGTTCAAGCCGTGTTATGAGTCCAATCTTCTAATCTTCAAGGGCAGGGGTCTAAAAATAACACATTTAATTAACACAAAAAAAGTCTTGGTTCATGCAGGATTTTTCATAACACGAGGTGTTTTGCAGAAACAGCTGCAGCCAAAGCAACAAAAAACAGCTCCTGACATTAAAGCGGATCCTTTCATAAACGACTTGAAAGTGGGTCTCAGTCGTCTCAGCTCTGCAGGGTGTGTTATTAGAGATGTCCTCCTTGTTAGACTTACAACATTAACGTCCTTGAAAGGTTTCAGGATGTCACTTCCACTTTGCTAGTGACTCTGTAAAGGTAGGCGAGCAGCAACAGATGGCCGATTTAAAGCCCCCCTGGTTTATCCACAGTAAAAGGTAATGCAGTAAGGTTAATGAGGTCCAACTCCGATGCCACACACAATTAGCCCGCTGTATTAAATCGGCAGCACCAGTGGCTGGCATGATTGCACACAGCTGTTCCCGTTTAACCCATATACGGGAAAACGCTTCACCCCTGCTTAATGCACTGGAGTTTATTCATTTATACAGAAATGACTGAAGCTTCTGAAGTGAAGGGAGGTGAAAAAAAAAAAAATCAGCCATCAGCCTTGATAGTGATGAAAATGACTACACGACTTTAATTCCACCGGAGCTTCTGCAATATTGAATTTTTTACTCTCACAGCTGTGGAAATAAAAAATAGATTAAAACGACTGGTGCTGCTGCTGACCACTCGTCCGTCTCTGGAAATGTGTGTATTTTTAATTTAAACAAACGCATTAGTCAGTCGGGCCCACAACCCATCATTTTGCATGAGTTTAGAGAAGCCGACAGATTCGATTCATTCATTTTCGCTTGTCTCTCTGCGTTTGGGAAATAAATCTTTGCATATAGATTCACATCTTTGAATCATCCCAACAATGGCGACCACATTACTGATGGTGATGGAAAGTTTAGAGCAAGCAACATATTTCGAATTAGCATTTGCTTTGTCTTAACTATATTTTGATTTGTATCGTTCTCTGTGTATATGTGTGTGTTCTAAGTGAAAGTTGAAATGATATATGTACAGTATAAAACCCCCTAATACTGTACTCCAGCTCAGACGTTGCAGGGCATTTGCTTTATTAACAAATATTCATTTCTCCGGCTCGCTGCACAAATCTTAATTAACATTTATATTATATTAGCTCAGGGGTGCATGATGAGCATATTTTCCTCGTCTGATTTGAGGAATATTTAAATGAGCCTGCACGTGTTGCCAATAATCTGCGGCAACACGTGTCAAGCTGCAAAAGCAGGATGAAGAGTCTTGATTTTCATCTGTGCAGAGGCTTCAATGAAATCAGTGGAATTTATGGCAGCATTTGCTTTTAGCTGGTGGTGGATAATAATCAGCATTTTTGTATATAATGAAATAGATGTTAGCGGATTTATCTGGGTGTGCTAACAGTAGAAGAAGAGACATTTACAGTAGGAACATGCAGCCTCTTCGTGAGGACTGAAAGCATTTGACTGAATCTTCGGTCTTCCACAAATTGTTTTATTGTCAGTGCAATTCTATGCCTATTGGATGATATTACATTGATTTAGGAGCGGGATAGAACAATCACTCCTCCTGTCCCCGAGCCGCGAAAGTCATCAGCTTCTTTCGATGACATCCATCATGAGGTAATTTAAGACTGAAAACATGTCACGGTGATGTATAGCGACGGTAGAGTGGAGAGCAGGTTGCATCGTAAAAGGTTAATCCAGTTAAATCTAAGTCAGAAACAGACGGTCGTGCTCTACGTGCGCGTTGGATCTGCAGCTTCAGCAGAAGTGAAATGTCACACAAAGACTGCAAGTCAAGAAGACGAGATGAGGAGATGAAAGTTTATTGATCCTTATGCAGAAATTGGAGGAGCGGAGGCAGCGAGACTTGGAAACTTGAAGAAAATAGAACATGGGAAAAGAGCAGCCTTCAGTTAGTAGAAAGTACCATAGTATGGATTAGTCAGAATTAGTTCAATTACTTTCATATGCTTAATTAATATGTAGTTCACATTACCATGGGTTTGTTGTTAATTAGATTAGACTAAAACTTCCATTTTCATGTGTTAAAAGTGCAGTATGTCATTTCTGCCACTAGAGGTCTCTCAATCAAACCAACAACAAAAGACATAGTTGATGTCGTAAAGTAGTGTGGGATCATGGGATTGGCTGCCGATGAAAATCTATCTGACATGACTCAGCAGAAATCATGGTCAAGGATTAGGTACTGTATTAAAGTTGAATTTACATTTAGACACATTTGCTGACCTTTGTCAATCTCTGATCATCTGATGTTTCTGCTACTGACAGGCAACCAAATGAAAAGCACCATTAAACTAAATCACGTGACTCATTTCTCTGGGTTTGAACATTGTTGGAAGCATTTGAGATAATGCAGGTTGACAACTCAACAAAATATACAACATAAGTCTCGTCACTTTTCAGTGTAAAGCAGAAAATATTAGACCTTTAATTTGAGGCTTTACTTTGTTTTTTACATGCAACAAATATCACAGTAGCCTAAAGAAGCCCTGTGGATTTTTCCTGTAAACTAACAAATGTTATGTTTACATTCACCAAAATGTATTATGTGTTGTTCTTCATAAAACACTTGCAAAGGTGATTTTCTATTATACAACATTTTGCATTTGTGTGTTTCTTCTTTGCTGCCTCTCTGAGAATCAGCTTTATTGCCAAAGCATGCGTACAGATACAAGGAATTTGACTCCAGCTTTTTTTTTCATCGCACTCATTATTCTGTTTATTGGCATGTGGCTGCTTTCGTTGGCTCGTTACTGTAGATCAGCAGAAAAGCACGACACAAACAGCAGGATGCGAGTTGCATGATAAAACGTTACCCCGTACAGTAGCACCACTAGTGAGCAAAATCTCCACAGGGTACAATTAAGTTCCTGTTTGCTGATGCAGTTAATTTAAGGCTTTTCACAAACTGTTGTCTGTGACTGTTGCTCCTGTAATTCCAGCAAAGTCTGCCTGTACCTCCATGAGAAGGTGATCATCAGCTCTGTATTAAAGCTGAGACAAGCTAACGCTAATTGCTATTCAACCTCACACGACTCATTCGCATCTTTGTAGCTTTGTAATTTATTTATTCTGGGTCGTTGCAAGATTATGCAATGTGAGAAAATGAACGCTGGCAAAAAAAAAGCAACGCGCAAGTTGAACCTCGCCAACAATGAAAGACACTTCAGGGATGTCTGCTTGTCAGGAATTCAAATTTGCGCCTGAATCAATCACATTGAATCACTCTCAGACAGAAATAAAAGACATCCAGAAAATTGCTGTTCACTGCAGGACTGCTGTGTTGTTACATATTTGCTGTTTATTTCTGATATCAACCTCTGTATGTGTTTATTTTCTGTATTCTGTTTAAAGCAGGGGAGCAACACCACATTGATTTATTATCACTTTATGGAGTCGTGGTGCACATGTTTGCAGTCAGTTCTCTGTTTACACATCCAGTGGACACGGAGCAACATTAGCATTCGTTTGGAGTGGTGTTTCTGGCCTTGCCGTTCTGTGCTGGGCAGATGGTTTATAGCGAGTTCAAAGACAGTTTTTTTCAGTGAAAACAGCTGCCGACTGCAGCTGGAAACAAGGGTGATGGCGGCGATGAGAGTGAACCAGAAAGGTAAAGTTAGACCAAAACACTGAACTGAAAGACGCTAAAAAAGGAGCAGCAGAGTCGAGTAATAATCCTCTGTGGGTTCAGCATTACGAGTCACACCTTTCACATTATATCTAGTCTGGGAATTTGGGATTTTGGATTTGGTTTATTGATGTTGAGTTGTACACTTCTCAAGCATATCTTGCATTGCCCCCTGCAGACAAATAACGTTTTTTGAATTGAATTGAATTTGCAACTAACCAAAAACTAACCAACTGACCAATATCTATTTAAAATGAATTTTTCCCAGTTTGGGACAAATAAAGTACATCAATCTATCAATCTATCTATCTATCAACTTGTAATATGAGTAATTTATGATCCCTACTGTCAATATATTTATATTTTTAACATTGTGCATATTTTGGATTTTAAGGAGTTTGGAAATCCATTTATATTTTTATAGTTGCACCTATTTTCTAGTTACACTCTTTTCTATTTTGTACGAAAACTGTTGACAATATTTCCTCTCAGGGTAAATTAAGCTTATGTTAGGGTCATTCTTGGCATAATAAACATTAATTAGTGCAGCTTCAAACAAAACAGCAATAAAATGAATATGTTACAGTCTCTATGTTTACAGTAATCTATGATATAGCAGGATTATTATTAAAACATGACATAGAATGTAAAGTTAGAGATATAGGAAATCTAAAACTGAAAGAGGAGAAACTGAAATAAAATGGCACAAAAAAATGGGAAGACACTGAAGCACATCTCTCCATGCAGTGGAAGATCTGACTGCTGGAAACAAGAAGGGAGTAATCCTCATTACCTATGCAGCTGTGTGGGCTGAGTTATCCCTTCAGTTCTGCACTAATTGCTCTGAATCAATAAAACTGTATAATCCAAAGAAAAAGTTCTCAGTCACATTCAGGCCGTCGTGACCTTGGGAGCCCCTGACGCACCACAGACGCATTTATCTGTGTTTTATGCTTTCCAGGGGAACACATTAAGGAAGCAGCGACTTGACAGAGAGGAGGTGAGACGGGCAGGCAGACAGAGCGAGATAAAGGGAGAGGATGCATTTTCAGTGATCTCTTTTGAAGCGGCATGATTTTGCTGCACGCCTCAAGGTGTCACTTCATAATTGAATCCTTTCCTTTGTAGCGCGACGGGGCCAAGGAGGCTCGAGGACAGCCCGAGGGCGGCGACGGCGACACCTCCAGGACCCACGGGCCGCGGTGTCCCCCGCTGATAACGCTGTGCATGAGCTGTATCCCCCCACCTGATATCTCTCCGTGAAGACAGACTCCTAATGGTGAAAAGTTATTATGCATCTCAATGGGGAAATGATAACATAGTGCAGAGAATTGTCACATTATAATTACGAGCAGCGAGTGGGTAGAAAAGGAACCCTTCAGGTTTCGTGGCTGAATCCTCTCCGGCTCCAATTACATTCTCGAGAGGCCGCTGCCCATTCATGCATAGTCACAAATTATTGTCATTTCAGTCCCAACTGTCATAATTATCATTCACATTGTGGGAAAACTTTAAAGCGAGGTGAACAAGGTGATGTGGTGTTTGTGAGTTCAGCACGTATTCATGTGTTTGCATGTGGAAGGTCGGCTGAGATATTGTACTAAAGGCAAATGAGCGTATGTACAAGTAAAAGTCTTTCATTCAAATTCCAACTCAATTTAAAGTATTATCTGCAAAATTAAAGTATCAAAAGTGAAAATACTCATTATACAGGAAAATGCCCCCTGTGAGTTTGTATTATTATATATCATTACATGGTTAATAGAATAATAGTGTTGCCAGTTTTAACTACTTAATACAGTTACTAGTTTTTGGGTTGGGTCCCTTTCAAAGGGCCCCAAGACAAGTCTGAGGGCTCCTGAGATCATTAACGGGGAAGAAAAGAAGAAAAACTAAGTCCTGTGTCAAAAATCTGAATTTATATTTTGGACTTTTTTTAAATGAAATATTGGATGATTGTACCTCTATCCTACCAAGCTTGTCTCAGAGGATTAGAGGCACTTTTAAGGTACCAGTATATTTCATCCCAACTGCTTTTTGGATGGTTGGATGAAGGTAAAAGAGCGAGCAGGGTTTGAATTTCAAGCTCTCTGTTTTTTTATTCTGAAGGCTGAAAAGTAACTGCAGCTGTCAGATGAGTGAAGTAAATGAGTAAAAAGTACAACATTACCCACTGAGATGTAGTGGAGTACAAGTATATAGCAGAATCAAACTTAAGTACCTCGAACCTGTGCAGTACTTGAGTAAATGTACTTAGTTACTTACTAGGTTTTTCACCCTCCATGAAGGGCACATGAGTGTGTCTGGAATTTATGTAGAACTCAATAGAAATTCAGCGAAACATACATCACGCCTTCGGAATCGCGTGGCTTTTTATCGCGCATACCAACACTGCAGATCACAAAGAAGTAATCTCACAATCTTATCTGCTCTGCCAAGGTTAGTCACATCCAGCCGATGAATGAGTCACGTCTTTACTGTACTCGCCGTGAATGTTCATCATACTTTTCCCGGCTTCTCCGGGCTGAGACGGGGGAGAATAAAATGAATTTTCCTTGATCCATTCTAGCCTCATTCCAAGGCCAAATTGGCTATTGATCTCCGTCTCTTTGTCTATGAAAGGAGAGTCTTGCATGCCAAAATCGCTCACCGCCGTGACGGCTGCCCATATCTCAATGCTGATTGATTCTGTGCGAGCTGTGGCCGGCCGGGCCAAACCAAGGTTGATGGGAGAGGGGATGAGGATGATTGTCTGAGGTTGCCGTCAGCCTGGCAGTCGATGCACATGATCAGTGGAGCAGGAATCCACACAGACGGATCCTTTTGCCTGGTTTCTTTGGCCCGACGCTGCCCACTCCCTCTGTGTCTCTGCCATCGGTTGAAAAGGAAACAGATACAGACGGTGGAAGGTTACTCCATTCATCCGTTTGGAGGGACTTGATGCAATCAATACTGGCAGAGTGGAATGATGGAGCAGTGGCTAAAGCAGTGCAAAGACTTAGACTGTGGTATTGTATAAGGAAGCAGAAGAAAGGAAAATCCCCCCACTGTGACCCAGTGAGAGAACAACAGTCGCTTTGATTGCTCTTTTCTCTGAAAGAGTTTTCAACTGTGCCTTGTGGCTTTCACTGGTTCGAATGAGACTTGATTGATTTTCAAAAAATCCCTCTGAACTTAAAGCTGTTTTTTTTTCTTCTTCTTCTTTTTTTGACTGTTCAAATCCAACTCCCTGACAAGTTTGGACATGTGATTGCGAGAACAGAGATTTTCCAAAATGGTTTTCAAACTTCGTATGCGGCACAGTCTTGAAAGCAGCCCTGCTCCTGTAATTTAAGGTGAGGCTTCAGACTGAGCACTCACGCTCACGTTACAACCACAAAACCCTTATTAATGTTAATGAGAAGGAATCTAATCTCAGATATGAGGTTGCTGTTTTATTAATTTGTCAGACACAGAACCATGAAATGGATTAGCTCGTGTGTTTATGTGTTGTACGTAATGATATTGGATAATAACATCAAACTTCAATTTCATCTCACCGATAAAATGTGATGTGTTTTTATCGGGATGGTTAATGCAGCATTACTCAATTTAAAAAGTGCCTGATGAGTCAAATACTCAGAGGTGGATTGTAGATAAATATACTACCTCAAGCACTTTACCTAAAGTACAAGTATGAGTTATTTGTACCTTCATATTCCTTCATACGTCTCTACATTTTACAGAGCAATTTTGTACTTTTTACTGCACTACATGTGTTTGACAGGTGTCTTAAAACATTAACATTTCAAGAATAGTTCTCCAAATATTAAATACACCACTAATAGGACTCGTTCTTCTGTAAGATGAGTTTTACTTTTGATACTTAAATTGATGTTCTTGTATAATAAGAACATTAAAGAGTATCTGTTGATCATACCTAAAGCTGCATTAAGTCATTTTTTGAGTTACATTTCTGACCAGTCAAATTGTCTTATTCTTGCTCTGTTTTGGTCTCCACCATCGAGGGAAATATCTGGATCTTTAACAGCTAAATCCTCCATTGTTTTCACTATCTAGTTGCTAACTGCATCTGTCTGCTATTTGGTGCTGGACAGATGATGTGCAGTGATTTTATCAGAGCTTTATTTTTGCCGAAAACAAATCAAAATAATAAGCTGAAAGAGGCTAAAATATTATTATTATAATTATTTGTGGGTTCATTAGTATAAGCGACACCTTCCACATTAAGCACAGACATTTTGTCCAGTGTTGATATAAGAATATTGATCCATGCAACTTTAAGTCATAACTTTTGTTTGACATTTTGAGAAAGGTCATGTTTTATATTACCGTTTGAGTTATTATGATGGGATGTATTTTATGAAGCAAAGGCTAAACATTCAAAGCAAGAGCAATTAGAAAGAGTGTGTAAAAAGCTGTCATTGGGAAATGGTGTGATGTAGCCTTGCTCTCAGAAACACTCAGCAGGAAAGGTGGAGGCAAAGTGCTAATGGAGCATTGAGATTTTTTTTAACCTTCAGATTGATATTTCTTCAATTACCAGCTACTACAGATTTCACTGAGTTCTTTTAAATATGGTATTTCATCATTAAAGCATTACTTTCAGAAGAGCTTTGAGAAACTCTCAAACGTTTCTGAAGCACGTCGCAGAGAGAAGTTATGTCATTCAGTGATGGCGGTTCCTGTCGAGGCAAATGGGCTGTTTCTGAAATGTCAAATGAAACGGTGCAACCTTTGGAAAGGTTAGGCATAACAAGGGAAGCCCTACTGTACAAACCCCGGCGCCTGACAATCAGCGTGGCTCCAACACAAGATTAACCTCCCCGCAAACTGGAGGACAGATAATAAAGACATCAGAGTGGAAGGCCGTCATAAATTGAGTCAGATGAGTCTTCATAATAACGACAATATTAATGTCTGCTCCAAAGTATCAATAAATCATGAGTTACACTGAGGGTGGCTGCTGAATTTAAATTTTATCTCCATGCATAATTTGATTTTCCCAAACAGCTGCTCGGGGTAATGTGGAGGACTTTTACGGGAAGGTGATGGAGCGAGCTCCTGAGGATCCGACGAGGGAGGAGGGATCCAAGAGATGTTCTCCAGCTCGATGAGGACGGCTCAAACACCGGTCTGATTTAACAACTTTTTTTTTTTTTTAATTAAAGGATGTGGCGTGATCGATCGGAGGCTGTCGACGCGTGAAGTGGCCGTTGTTTCAAATGAGGTGGGATTAAAGCGGGCGAGTTGGAACTACTGAACGCTGCAGGTCAAATACTCACATTACCCCCCCGTTCCAATTTCAAAACAAGCACATCTGAAATTGCTTTGCGGTGTCACAGAGGATAATGAGCTCTGTTTTCAACGTCCAACACTGCGCTGCCATGTTTGCAAAACACTTTGTGGAAAAATCAAGCTTGGATGTAAAATGAGATATTAACTATTTGTTCTATTCCAAAGTGAACGTAGGCCAAAACATTTAACAACTACTTGATCAAGTTTAACAGTATTGTCTCACTTGATGAAGCCTGAAATGTAAATCAGCTGATTTTCAGTGGACTGAAATTGAGATTGGTTGATTTATACAGTTTTATAGCAAATTTAGCACATTTTGCTTTTGTTTGTTCATTTGTTTTTAATTAAGTAGTTAATTAGTAGAAAACAGCATGGAGGCCAGGGACAATGTCACAGCAGTTACTCTTTTATATGTTTTACTTCAGTCTCTCTTTCAAACTCAGTTCAGTCGACATTGTTCAGTTTGACCATTGTTCACAGATTGTAAAAAACAATAAATAATGAAAAATAGTGTTCGAGGCACATCGTGGCATCGTGGTCCGAAAATAAGCATCCACCTGGATGTGATTGGCACCACTGATTGAAGCTGGAGCCGACAAATACCTGTGACTTCTGCAGAGTCATTTAACCTGGGAATGAATGTAGATAGCGCCATTTCCCACTGAAGACAAAAACCCATGTTAGTGGGCGTTAGTGGGGGGTTTTGTCCAGTCCTACTGCCATGTTTTATTTTGTGTTATAATGAATTTTTTATTGCTATGTAGTCATTATTTAAATCTGTTTTATTGCACTCCATATCCCAGAGTTCCCGGCTCTATAAATTGTTTCTTATGACACAAGATGCACCTCAACTGTGAAAACATTCATCAAGATGTTGCCACATTCATCAGAATTCAAAAGGTCATTTCGTCATTTCATAAATTACCACACGTTTGTGCACTGGATCCATATTTTGATGATCTGACTTCAATACTTCAGGCACTTTTCCAATGCTAATGAATGCAGCCATTTAGAATCCATTTTTTATTTCAGAGCTGACTTTTTCATTGTTTTTCAAATCATTCATTGTGTTGGAAAATGACTTCTAAATGTCCTGTTCATGGAGATATTACACCGCATTCAACTTTATTCCAAATCCAATCTTCAGGCTCCACATATCAATATGTTGTGTGGTGTGAAAAGATGCTGCACCGCAAATCACATTGCATACAAATGTGTCTGCGAGATCATTAATGGCGTTGCAAAGATGTGCCAAATTGAAAATGGAACACAGATGGGTTTTCGCACAGTTCATTACTTAGATTGCCTTCTGAGAACAGAGTTGTGAAAATACAGTGTGAGCAGTGATGAGTCATGTACTGTATGGACAAAAACAACTGTCTGCTGTGGCTCTGAGGTCTGAGACAGCACCGCTGCCTGTCGACTGACATCAGTGGGTCTTATCTCTCTTATTGTTACATGTTCATTAAAGGATCGATACAGTTACATAACGACTCATCTGTTCTGCAGAGTCGATAGATTCAGGGTTAGACGCCCTGTTGATCCTAACATTTTAACTGGAGCGTTGATCGATACCTGCAGGATGTGGGAGAACATCATGGATCAAAATGCATTATTAATTCAATACCTGTACTTTAGTTACATGAAACAGTTATGAAAAACACAGTTTGCTTTTCATTGTATAAGTGAATTATACTGACCAGTGACTTCAGCAACAATCATTCGAAACAGTGTTTTATAAGGTCAGATACCTCCATTTAAAATAGATCACAGCATCAAGAGAAAGGTCTCAAATGTGAGGCGTTCATGGAGAGATAAATATTTTCACTTTTGCCAGAGTCCTGTCTGTCTCAGTTCTGCCAGCCACATTTATGTTCTTAGTTTCTGTTCAGTCTGTGCCTTCAGTCCATGTGTCTCTTTCTGTCTTAGTCCAGTCTCTCTTCTTAATTCACTCTGTCTGTCTCAGTCCTATCTTGTCTTAGTTCATCGTCTCTGATGTCATGTCTTAGTTCTGTCTCAGCTCTCTGTCTCTGTTATGCATCAGCCACAGCCCTGTCATGAATAAGTTCTGTCTGTTTTAGTTCTATGTTTTGGTCTCTGTTCTGTCTGCCATAATTCTACATTCTAGTCCCGGTATTTTACCAATGACCCCGCCTTTGTCCCACCTCACCTGCCAGCCACGCCCACCTCGTCATCTCACCTGTGGACCCAGCTGTTTGCAGTTACCAATCAGGAGTCTATAGAAGCCAAGTCCAACACTGCTCCCCTTACATTCTCAAACCTTCCACAACCAAACTCACCCCATTCTGAAAGACTGTCAGCTTCCATTTAGAGAATACGATGAATTTCAGTTCATCACAAAACCATCTGCTGCATAGTTTGAATGTGATGAGACTCATACTGAGAGTAAATAATAAGAGGTCAAACTGACGGAAAACCACAAACACAGTCTGTTTGGTGATTTCACTGACGTCATCCTTCTTATTCTTATATGCAGCTTCAAGAAACCTTAGAGTTTTCAAAGTTCAGCTCCACGTGTGCTTTTTTTCCACTTCTTTTCTATTTCTTTGACTTTTTCTTTTCTCTCCTTTTTGGTCCTATGTGAGTCAATGGAAAGGAGAATTTTATCAACAGAGTGAGAAGCTGCGTTTAATGAGACATTAAATAAATAAATGCAGTTTTCACTCTTCATGCACTTTATTATACATCAAAATGTTCCCACCAGCCTCCTCTTTCCTCAATATGTAAAAATGTAACCCACACGAGTTACAGCTCGAGCTCACTTCTCCTTTACTTTCCCATCTTTAACTCCTCCTTAATTGAACATTTTGTATTATAGATCGTTACGTTTAGCTGCTCCTGCCGTCAGTCTGCCTGAAAATCAAAGTTATATTTCAGAGGAAACGGGAGCTTGATATCTTTTCATTGTTTGTTTTGTAAAGACACTTCTTCCACTTCACCTTCGGAGCTGATTGAATGGAGACTTTTAGGTTCTCTGATATGCAAGTAGTGTCCTTCAGCTAAAGCGAGGAGACTCATTTTCTTTTTGCCTCCTCGAGTTTCAATACAGTGCAGGTAGAAAAGGTACTGGTTGTATTGTCAGAGTAGCATTCAGCTGAATTTGAACTTTAGAACATCTCGTTCGACTTGTTGAAAAATATTTAAACGTAATAGTGAGATTACGTCATCAGTATCTTTATTTCTACAGTAGATCACATGACTACAGATTTCGTAAAAGGGGTCGCTCATAGTGATGAACCAGACAGTTGTGTCTCAACTCTGCAGCTACTCGCAAACATTTTAGCATCTTTCAGCTCAGTGTTTTGGTTCTGAGGCATGCAACTTAAAACCCACTACAAACCCATTGTACATGACCTGAGGCCTGTACTACAAAGCGAGGTAACTGGCTTATCGGAGTAAGTTCAGGAGTAACTTAGTGAGGTCGGGGGTAACTTCCTGATTAACCCGGACTACAAAGGTGGATAGGTTTTACTGGAGGTGTGTTGTCATGGCAATTTACGCTGCGTCTCTAAACTGCTCGGAGCAATTTATGTTAGTGGTTAAATCAAGGTTAGTCTGTGTAAGCTCCGCCCCTCCACTACAATTGGTCGAGAAAAATGATTTGACATTTGGAGGAACCAGTCAATATCAGCACATGGATTACGCACACGGACTCAACAAACCAACATCTTAATCGCCGTCGTAATACCGATTAACTCCAGCTGAGGCAACCAGAGTTGCCTTGGTAACCCCAAGTTAAATCGGAGTAGGTTAAACTCGCTTTGTAGTACAGCCCTCTGCTCGGCACCAAACCACAGAGAGACAAAGGAAGTGACTTGCTGCAATCATGACATAAT
The DNA here is from genome assembly GCA_037975185.1 of Centropyge bicolor. Lineage (NCBI taxonomy): Eukaryota > Metazoa > Chordata > Actinopteri > Pomacanthidae > Centropyge > Centropyge bicolor. Next base: position 496,443 of record JBBMOC010000099.1, on the reverse strand, counting down.
CATGAAGATGAGACAGATAAAAGATTGGAAACTGGGAGATTTATAGTTTCCCATATAGCTGATGTATGGCTTGTTTTTGTGCACTCATTAAAATGTGTACATCCCGTCTTTATTGGTACTGTATATCTTGTTGTGTTTTTCTTACCGAGTATCGATCTGAACCTCCTATCCTCATCTGCTCCCTCCCCTCACACTCTCGGGCCGCGCCTCCCATTTCGCCTCTTGATGTCTACCTGTGTGCATCTTCACTTTTCCTCCATTTTAGTCGTCTGAGTGCACAGCAGCGCTCCTGAAATCCATTTCTTTCACATCACCTCTGGGCTCCTCACCTCCCTGGGGTGAGGTGAGCCCCGCTGTCATCATCTTCTCTCTGCTTGTCTGCAGGTTGAAAACTTCCCTCTCTTATCTGCCGGGTCTGAAGAGGCCTAAACACCAGTCAGAACGACAGGATTTCAAATCTCACTCACGGAGGCAAACATCTCCGACAGAGCCTTTCCACTCATTGTACAAGTGCCTGACTTCATCTGGCACTTCTGTAAAACAGTGGTGGGAACACACACACACGCTCAACATCGTCCCGGTTAATGGCCCTAAAGCATTTAACGAGAGGAAATTCCTATTTTTGAAAATTTATTTTGGTGACATCCTGGTTGCAAAGCTGCCAAGCCGTCGCTTCTCAGGTATCGCCTGTCAGTCAAATGCTGGGTGAAATATTGTGCAATCTTCCCTCAGTGTTTCTGCTGATGAAAGCTGTGGATGGCTAAAACTGCTCATGCTCCTCTTCGGTTCATTCTCTCCAAACAATGCTGCTGCTTCTGGAAACCTGCATTTTCAGTGATCCAAATTTTGCCAAGATCAGCAAGTATAAAGGCTTTCATGAGTGGAAACAACACCAGGACAGATACTAGTCTGACATCTATTAATAGGAACATTTGATTCTGTGATTTTTCTTAATTTGATGGTGATCATGGCCTGTTGTATTTCTGGATAATGTTGATGTTTTATTGGGACTCGTTAAAGGAAAAGTTTGTCTCATTTCTCATCTCAAGTCTCATTTTCATATCTCAAGCCTTCATCATTTATGAGAACATTGTACTCACCGAAGTTCTCGTTGATATCCCTAAACACGTCCCTGAAGATTAGTTACCACTTTATTTGGAGCTAAAACTGACATTAAGTGCAACTGAAATGTCGGCAATAATTCCTCATGTGGCGTCTTTGTGGCCTACAGTGGTTAAAATGCAAACTGAGATCGCAGTGTCCCCGGGATAATTCCACTCGGGGACTTTTATTACACGTAATTCATTCGCATTCATTTTCTTTAACCTCCACCCAAAACGTCTCATCACTCAGGAAAACCAGCTATGGCAAGTGCGATTGGTCAAAGTTAAACAGTGATGGATGTTTCTAACAGACAGATTTCGTGATGATTTTTTTACAGTGTGCTTTGGTTTTCTCTTCAAAATAAGTTTGATTAACCTGAGGATTTGCCTCCTTGGATCCGTTTTTATTGTCTCGTTAAGGTTCCCAGAAATTTCTTTGGTGAGTACAGTGTCACCCCACTTGCAATCAACTGTAGTTTTCTTTAAATGTAAGTCAGCAGAGGGAACATGCATCTCCATATCTGAAGGGTTGTTTGCATCTAATGTAAAAGGAGCAACTTTTTAAAAAACGCATTAGTAGTGAATAAGCACATTAAAGAACCAAAACCCTGCAAGCAAATGTGTTAATTATTCAAATTCCTTCATCTTTATCTCAGGGTTTTTTTTTGTAATCACATCATCTAATATCAGCAGTAATAAATGCACTGTTGTGTTATTGTACATTGTTTCAGGATATTAGAAAGTGACCAAACATGAAACATGATATTAACTATAAAATGTACAAACCTGGTGTTGGAACCACTCCACCTCCAGGCTACAATCCAGCCTGGGCTCCATGTTGTTTTCTTGTCCGGCTCCTCGCCTCCAAAGAGCCGGGGCTCCTCCACCTCCCGGATCCCTGCTGACCCGCTGACCCCGGCCGGGACAGCAGCGTCTCCTCGTCCACCTCTGAGACTTCCCCTCATCGACAAGCTTGTCACGTCCGTCCCTTTCTCTCCCGAATCACAGACCTCGCTGCCTTATTGCCCTCCTCTGGAAATGTTCCTGCCTTGTTACCGAAATGTATGAATAACATTTCCCTTTGTCCTTGTCCTCTGTACCACTTCTCCATCATCTCTAATGCTTGTAATTTTGGCACCGACTACTTAAAATGCAAATGTAAAGAGGTCAGTTTTCAATTTCTGGCTTTAAGCACTGGAGGTGATTTCCAGTCAGACTTAATCTGCTTGAAATGTCCTGCAAAATATAAGTCTGTAGAACAATACAAACAAAGTTTTTTCAGCTAAATATCAGCACAAACATGAACTGGAGACCTGGAACAGACTCATGGTTTCTGTATTAGAACAAATTGATGGTGACAGACAAGAAGCATTTTTTTCTTTTCACACGTTCAAGGACATTTTGCTGAGCATGCACAATCTCATTCACAATCTTATTTATAATTGTACACTTTCTGTAGTGATTCACTGCCAGGGAAAAGATCCACCAACTTGGACTCACTGGGCTCAAGAGACTTCAAATAACAGCTGCTCTGAAAACGGGAACATCACAACAAAAAATTCTCGGCGAAAATTTCAAGGGAATCTCGGAATTCAACGGAGAGTTTCAGAAAGTCTCTTGAAGACATCGAAGCCGGACCAAACAGTAAACAGCAGTTATTTGTGGTGATTGGAGAAGATGATGAAATTTGGACTAAAGCGTTCTGTAATGGAGCTGGGACTACTGTGCCAGAACACGCCAACCCACCAACTTTGAAACTCCAATGATGAAACAAACTTTTCTTGGTGCATCATAAAGGTTGTGTGAGAAATCAAACATTTCGCTTCATCCGATCGAGTCAGTCTCATGTGTTTTGCTCAAAAAAAACAGCAAATAGGAGATAATTCCATGTTTATAATTTTGTCAACATAAAAAAAAATAAATGCTTCAAAGCCCCTAAAAACTTTTTGGGTAGTGTTTTTTTCTCTCTAACATGAAACATTTATGACTAAATAGCAACAACTGAAGTTAAAGTTCAGAGGAAAAAACACCCATTACTACTATCTGTGACGACTTCAGAGGTCAATCTGTTGCTGAGAACAGGGCACTGGCAAAATGAAGACAATGGAACTTCAGTACATTATGTTGTTAACGTTGTGACTTGGTTACGTTTCAAGACCAAAGGACTCACACAGGACTTTCACACAGGAGACTGGAGTTCAATTGCAGTTGGAAACCAAGTTAGTTGAACCCAAACCATAATCTTTCTCTTTTCCACTGTTATTAAATTTCCTATTATTAAAACTATTGTCAAAGGAAACAGAAATACAAACCTACCACATGTGGCACCAATCACATTGCGATCTGTTGCCTACTAATTAGGTAAAGCTACAACAACCATATCAGTCATTTATTCAGGTTTGACTGACAGAGATGGCAACACAAGCAAAAAATGAAAAACTGCCATCAGGTTTTTGGTTCAGTTGCAGCTTAACTCTGATTGGTGCAGGAAAGTGTGTGAGATCACCTTTTTCCAGCTGAGCCACGCCCAAATCAAGCCAGTGAGAAAAGCAAGGACATAAAGGCAAGCAAAGAAACCTCTCATCTGAATAAGATTTAAAATAAAAACTGCTCTAACTTTAACAGAAAATTATCTGCTCAATGTTCATATGTTTATTAAAATTATTGCACCTTTGTCCCAAACACACATTATGGTATAACTTGTTATAAAACCTGCAGCAGCAAAAACATCCGGCCACTCATGTGAAACAGATTTGCATTTGTATAAGATATTCTCACACATTTATTTATGCATTTATGTAGACACTTGTGGATGTTTTTTTTAAATGCGGCTCAACCATTACCCCCTCTCAGTTCATGCATGAAATTCACACTGAATTACTAATCTACAAAATAAAATCTACCTATTGTTTAAACATCTTCAAGCTCAATCATGAGGCTGTAATTAAAATGTATTGTTACAACCTCTTTATGAGCTGTATAGAGTGTAGAACCAGGCCCACAGGTGAGGATGCAGCCGGCCTTCTGACGACAGGATGAATTCTATAATGCTATAAACTGAGTGTATTTGAGTTGTTCTGTCGCTGCTTTGAGCACATTTTGCACCACTTTGTCTTTGTGTGTGTGTGTTTATGTGTGTGTGCTCATGTGCGTGTGAAAAACAAAGAGACACAGCGAGACAGACGCAGGCAGGCATAAGTGTGCTGTGTTTTTAGAAAGCCCTGTTTTTAGACGGTGACATCTGACGAAGGAGGAGGGGATGAACAGATGTACTTTGTTCATGCGTCTGACAGGTGTACCAGAAAGCTCTCTCCCCTCTCCCCACTTCGCCTGACAAGCCAGCGCGCTCTCTCCTCTCCAGATCTCCTCTGAGCCGTGCACCTCTCTCCTCCCTCTCCCGTCCCTCAGCCACCAGCCGGCCCCCGCGGTACCTGCAGGTGGGACCTCGGCAGCGACTCCAGCAACGTGCCTGGGATCCTATTAAAAAAGCAACTCTGTGTGCTGTGTTCTCTCAAGTGTAAAGCCTATTTCATTCCCTACGAGCCAAACAGCTTGCAGTCGCTTGACGCTCTGGTGGTTTGTTGCAGATGGAAAATAGAGCTGCAGAGGCTTGGGTTTGTTTGTTTTGGCATTTGGTCGTGATCCAGATACAGTTTGGGGCGTGGACTTGACGGGGTACTCGACTCGGCTGAGCATCGGGACTCGTGCCCGTGAGCTCTCAGTGGTCAGATCCAAGCTTTGCTCTGCCCTAATTCCAAGTTTGACAATTTTTGCATGTGAAGAGCAAATGGTGGATAAAATGTTTGAAATAGGAAAAACATTCGATAAATGGTTTTGGTGATTTGCAGCATTGAGATTTAAGGTGTTGATTTTGCAACATTTCAAAATCAAAATGCAGTAGATTGATTTTTATACATTAATCTTGACCATGTTTGGTTGAAGACACATTTTTATGTCTTGATTACATATAAAAAAAAACAGCTTTTCAAAGACTTCAACATGCAGCAGATAGATGTTGCACTAGTTCAAAAACTGGACACCTAGATGTCATCTCACCTGCGATACCAACTCCAATTTACTATCAGCAGATTTCAAGCAGTAAATCTCTAAATCTGTGCTCAGTGTGTTTGGAAAAGTCTGTTTGTTTTTTTGCTGTGAGTTTGTCTCCCCAGGCAAAGACCTACCAGACACTGGAGTCGGATCTGTATACGGCCTTAAAAATTCTGTTTCTTGCCCGACCTTGATGCAAAGACATCGTCTGTTTTACACATGTCTGAGGCAGCGAATCGCAGAACGCCAGTCCCCTCCTGTGAGTCTAAGAACGAAGGAGACAGGAAGTAAAAACAACAAATTAAAAAAACAATAAGTCATTCAGACCATTTTAATCATGACTGGCACTTAAATACTTTAATTAACTCGGCAAAGGGCCCTTTTAATCAAGACGTTTCCACTGTACCCCAGGTGTTAAGAACAGCTCATGGAGAAGCCTTAATGAAATTATAACAGGTTTAATCAAAACTATTCCAAAAAATGTCTCAGCACAGACAACAACAATCCTTGTAAAACCAGTGCAAAAGCTAAATTTTCTCTTATTTGGGTTTCAAGATGGAAACAGGATTGAGATCAGATTAAGGATTGGAATTAGGATTTGGATTTTTTAGATAGTCGGATACAGATAACTGCTATTTTTACAGCAAAAGTCAATATTCAGCACCCACAGATATAAACAAGACATGTTGATCAGATAGTAGTTTTATCTTATCTGAGTTCCAGTATGCAACAGGATTGGGATCAGGCATAGGATCAGGATCAGGATCTGGGAAAGGATTGGATTTTCAAATACATTAACTCCCATTCCCACACCTTGTATCCCATCTACTACATCAGCAAACTGAGCACACAGAAATCGAGTATCTATTCTGCTCTCTATCGCTCCAGTTCTCAGATTTAACATGAATAAATAAATCTCGATCAAACAGCAAGTCAGAGCGAGGGCAGAGCGGCGGCGAAAATCCCTGAAGATTGAAGCAGGCTATACAGATTGACATTAGATAAAGTCCCTTTCACTCAAGCGCTGCAACCCTGAACTTCTGTTGACATTACCCAGAGGAGCTGAATGTGAGAAGGAAAATCTGAAATCAACTGGACTGGACATAAAATGGACTTTACCCTGTTACACTCTAATATAAAGTCTGTGTGAGGTCCAGTTGAGCCCATGCGTGAACAGAGCAGGTCGTTCTTGGGATGATTCACTCAGAGCGTCGGCGCCTTGGTGACATTTCTATCATGCATGCAAACACATGAGGGTAAAGAAGGTCATTTACACAGAGACGCTGATGCATCTGTCTGCAAACTGGAGAGTAGAGGTGGGCGGATCGATCCAAATATCGATAGTATCGATACCAAGCGGCGACCTCTGCCGCTGAAAAATGAAGCCAATGCGGAAGTGCAAAAAAGCTGCAGTTCCTCGAATAACCACTAGAGCAGGCTGCAGAAGGGAGTCAATTACATTTGAGCCCCATGTTAAAATGTCCGATTTTACGACAGAAAAAAACATATTTACAGCCTGGTTCAAAACATGGCTCTAGTCTCATAAGCTGTTTTTCTACTCCATTGCAACTCTGGGGGGGGCGAATTTTTTTATAAGGCGTTGGTTTAAAATATACAGCATACATCATTATGCACAATTCATAGCTGTCAATCTAAGTGGCGCCACTTTGATTGACAACTAGCCACTGACGGTCTAAACGGCGTCACCCCGGCTAATTCTAGTCACTGAGTTTGGGAAAGAGATTGTCGTGGGGTTAGCCGGCTAGCAACGATATTTAGCATTTAACCTAGCTGGTTAGCCGTAGCTAGTTTGATTATTTCGAATAAAGCGGCTTTTTTCAGCGGCTTTTTTCAGCCAATAGCGTTCATTCGACCCGCCTCAGCTCTGCCCTCGCTCCACCTCTTTGTCCATATTTGGAGTAACCGGAGGTAGGCTACCAAGATGGCTACATACTACGATTTGCTTCATTTTTGCTCTTCAGAAACCTATGGGTGACGTCACGGACACTACGTCCATATTTTATACAGTCTATGATCGATACCAAGTTGGTATCGCTATCGGATCGATACTAGCGTGATGAGATCCATACTTAAATGTCAGTTTCGCTCTTGTATGTGCTTGTGCGGTCTTGTCAAAGAAACAACAGCCAGGTCGCTGGACTTGCCGCTTCTTCTGTCTCACTCTCAGAGCGGAGCAGGCGCACTTTGCTCCTCCTCCCCCTGTTGTGCTCTGATGTTGTACCGTCACGTAACTCAGCGGCGACAGGCCACTCAGCTCTCTTTCTCAAAATTTACACATAACAATGTTTGGGGGAATTTTTTTTTTTACTTACTGCTCTATTGCATCTGTTTTTGATAATAAAGTATTTTGCAGTCGCCTTTAAACTTTGCCCAAATTCTGTCCTTGGTTTTAATAAAATAATCCCAAGGAAAAACCACAAAAACACCTAAGGGTCAGCAGTGTGATGGTACATCAACCTAAAATAGTAAAAGTATCGGTATTGGTATCGGTATCTGCGATACTGGCCCTGTATTTACTTGGTATCGGATCTATACCAAATCTTGCAGTATCGCACACCTCTACTGGAGAGAGGACGAGATTCAGGAACTTGTAAATAAGATGTGCTGTAATTGAAAACAAGTAGGTGAGAACATGGACGATCTGAAAAGTGTCTGCAGCCCTGTGAGCAGAAGAGTTTTTGGTAACTTTGAAAATACAGGAAGTACATTGCTCAACTGACCTCTGGTCCGAAGAGCAACTTTTAATCATAATTCCAGTCTTGGCTGTTGAACATTTTGGCAAAACGCCTGTAAAGACATTAAATGGATTTTTATCTGTCAATGACAAGTGAAAGACAAAATGTGTTTCAGTGAAGAGAATATCATGAGTAAATATACAGGAAGTGAACATATTTCGTTTCCCTCCTTCCACCTAATTTGCAGCCTCTGCAGCAGACTGACACTGGAGTTGTCTAATTGCCACGTCTAGATAACTTTTCACATTTTACCATAACCGATAATTGAACTTGAACGGCATTTTGACCTTTCCAACACCATAATTGCACCTGTTAATTCAATGTCTTTTTTTAATTTCAAAGCCAGCTCGCCATGTTCTCTTCTGACGGATCAAATAAGACCGAGCTGTCGGAAAAGCATGAATCATTTAAAAGCATATTTCAATTGGACATTCATGCTGAAAATGTACGCCCTTGACACCTACACCATTCATCTTTATTTTAAACAGCGGAATAGGAGGAAGTTAAGAGATAAGTGCGGCGTATGGAGGCTTTGAAAAACAGTGATGTCTGGGCTGTGACAAGCGCTGCTGTTGGAAATGGCTGCGAAAAGCAAATCTGCATAGGCAAACACTTGCTGTGCGCTCGCTCTGTGTGTGTGTGTATGTCTCTCTCTCATGCAGACAAACACGGTGATTCTTATTTCTGTCACAGGGAGGAGTGCAGGTGCTGTAACCTTTCGCTGCTCGTCCTGTCAGAGAGAAAAACCCAGCTGTGCGGTGGGAATGACATACTGCAAATAGGCCTTCAGCTTCTTATTGGCATTCAGCGAGCCCAACGCCTCTCTCTTCCTCTTTCTCTCTCCCTGTCTGTGCCCTCAACTCACACACACACACACACACACACACACTTAGATGCACTTCCTCGCTTGTCACCATGCATATTGATAAGCCCATCCAGAGCACCATCTTGTGGACGTTTCCAACTCCGGCGGTTGTCTAAAATGTCACTTTTGATTACATTCAATTAAGCAACTGACTCATCAGGTTCAGGAGAAAAAGAGCCTGGGAGTTTTGCTTTCGCTCTCTTTTTATCTTTGAAGACAGCGTTTTAATTATGAATCAAATTTACGAAAATCAATCCCTCTGTTATAAAATATGGCATCATTAGCATTGTCTGTCTCTGCTTGGCATTTGGCTCAGCGTGTCTCACTGAGCCAAGCTCGTCTCTAATTTATGATTCTTAAGTTTGAAGTTGGATCAAAGGAAGAAGTTTTGGAGCAACAACTCAAACTTTGTACTATTTATTTATTTATTTATTTTTTTTTGCATAACAAACAGCGACAAAAATCAGTTGTACCCGCCGTTCCAACTACCCCCCGCCAGCTCATGCAGATTACATTGGAAAAATTCAACGTGAGCGTGTCCTGGCATGATATCCGTCTCCCCAGGGTGTGTGGTGGTGCAACCCCACTGCCTGTGTTGTGGTGCAGCCATCTGGATCACAGTGGGGAGCACCTGACACCTTAACACTGCATCTGCTACACTCCCCTCGCCAATCGCTTCCAACCGAAAACCTTCTCCTCTGTATTAGAAATAAACATTTCTGCCCCAGAGGCGTCGATCTGATGCATTTCAGACCAAATCTGTGGTTTTTGTTGAGACTTTCTGAGATTCTGCTGCCGTTTTTTATGTAACTTTTATTGATGCTAAAATGGGTTTGCTTCATAGTTACACATACTTTAATGCTGATCAAACCAATATTCTTTATTAACAAAACCTACAGAAATGTCTCCTCAGCTTTATGTAGCATTTTAGCATCTTTCAGCTTCATTGATTATGAGTGAGTTCACTTGTTTCACTCTCATCTTTATCATCAGTTTTAATTTGAGCAAAACAAGTGGCCAAAAAAAAGTCACTGCAGGTTTAAGCTCTCCAGTACGACTGTGTCCACCGGCAAATAAGAGCTCTTCATTCTCTCCACCTTTAAATTCGTAGCTTATTTATGTCAACACAGTCATGCGTCGGTTTGTTTACACCCCATTTGTGCCTTCACCTCGCTCAGATTTATTGACCAACTAACTCAGTCAGAGGTCGCCGCAGAGACAAGCAATCAGCCAGGTGCCGGTACACCCGTGACCTCTGATGTCAAGTTGCTGCAGCAGGATGCAGCAGCAGCATACTGATAACAGCTCGCTGCTCACAGGTGGGGCCCGAAAATCTATACTTCATCTTCAGGTGCACTCCTAATAGAGATGATAGCATGGAGCCCTGAAATAGAGCGTGCACATACAGGGGGAGGAGGGAGTATCAGAAAGGCCTGGCAGTATGATTCAGTCCAGTGCAGCAACACCACAAACTACAGCCTCGGAATGAGCAGAATTCAACAACATGTGCAGATTTACAGGAGTGAATTTCTCTTTTAAATTGTGTTTTTGTTATGACTAGATTCAATAACTTGAATGTCCCACTTGCCTTTTTGGTGAGTAAAATCTTCATAAGGAAAGTGCAATAAGAGCTTCACGAGTAAAAAGCCAGTAAGGGTAATTTATCTACACATTTAGCTCCTTAGAACTGATGAATGAGTGAACACATTATTTTTTAAATCTACCTGGTTTGTATTGCAAAACTGAGGATTAAAACAAGTAGCAGCGGAGGGAACTTTCCTGTTCTCCCCAAATAGTTATTAATATCCAGCATACAAATAAAAAGTATTAAGGAAATATATTAAGCAATAATCACATCATATTATCATCCATCATATTTAACTGTCTGAATCGTCATATGCCAATTCAGTAGACCTCACCTAATCCTAATGACAGTTTCTACATGAAGTGATTTAATGAGTTCCATAAGAATCAAACCTCTTTGAAGCAAACACTTTCATCCCTACAAACAGAAGTCACAATGATCTCCTCTGTGACTTCATTTACACTAAATCCAAGGCATGAAAAGCATGAAGGAGGAAAACCTTGAACTGTCTGGCAAAACAAAACTCAAAAAGGGCAAGAGAGTGCACATAAAACTTTTCAAAGTGTTTGAAATAACGTTATAAATTGCCTTTAATTGCACACAGATTCAAGACGATGAAGGACAAGGTACCCATATAAACACTGTTCAGTGAAGAAAGCAGAGTGAAAACAGTTAGACAATAAATGGACTGTCAATCGAAAAGACCATTTAGCAACTTATTTGTTAATCAATTAATCATTTTTTAAGCAAAAATGTGAAATATTCTCTGGTTACATTTGCTCAAATATGAGTTTTTGCTGATGCTGTTTGTCATATATGATATATTAACGGAGAGACATTTGAAGACATCAGCTTGGGTTCTGGTAAATTCTAATACTATTCACTGTTTTCTGATATTTTTTAAAGAAAATGAGTCATCAATCAATCAAGAAAATAATTGTTAGAATAATCGAAAAATGAAAATAATCATTATTTGCAGTCCTAAGAGAAAGCAAATTCTTCTACACAAAAGAATATTATCGATATAAATAAAAAATATTTTATGTTCCTGAAACAATATCACAACTCACGAGCCTGTCAGCTGATTCCTTTGCACCACAATATACAGAATTCTTAAATTACACAAAGGTTTCTACCATCATGCAACAACCACAGCCTCTTGCAGTTTTTGACATATCTGCAGTCCTCAAATGTCAAAATGCACTGGAAGTAAACTGACTTTCATGTGTCCATCATGGAGAGACGTTCAGTCAAACATGGTCCGTTAGAGAAGAGCTGAGCAGCGTTGTCGACGTTTACAGATTCTTTCGGTGGCTGTCTGACAATCTAACAAAGACAAAAAAACAATCATTATTATTACACATTAATCATATCAAGAGAATTCAAATGTTGCCTGGTAAATATGAGTTTTAAATGTCCACAGTGTTACAGCTCTACCTGTGTCAGTTTCTTCGGTTCAGGAGCAACAGACCTCGAAACGCTCGTCACATCCCTCTGGACTTCTGTGAAGATTTCATTGAGGTTCTCCACCTTCTCATTTTTCACTGCATTGATCTGTGAAGCCACAAATTATGCTAAAGCAGGCACAACAAACGCTGCATACGAAAGAGAACAGCAAATATATGTAAGGAAAAGAGAATACAGAAAAAGAGATCTTACGTGTTTGAGCGTTGTTGTGACTGGTTTGGCTTTGTTCTTGAGCTTCGTGTGCTTGTTTGCAACTTGAAAGACGCTCTTCTGTTTTTTCCCTTTCTGTTTATTCTTGGCCATGTTACCTGGGGAGAGAACACCAATCAGCAGGGAGAGATTTAATTAATATACCACAGCCTCTGTTTTATCCTTCACTGGTTTCAAACCTACAACTGCTGCTTTAAAGTAGTAGCTGATCACAAAGACTCAGAGCACTTTAAAAAAAAAAAAAGACAGACTGTTCCAGGTTCTTCACATACTTCCTACACTCATCTGATGATTGGCAACATCTCTGTTACATCACCACACTCCTTGAAATGGTGACTCACAGAACTTGAACAGGGTCAAGAAGTTTAAATTATATATGAAAAAGAGTAAGTGAAGTGATTCTGTCAGTGGCATAAATTGGTTTAAACAAACCAATTCAGGCATTTTGCAAATCACGTCCTTGCAAGTTCATACACAACAGTGATGATACCAGACCACCATAACTAAGTAACTAAGTTCTAGTACTAAGTAACTGATTATCAACTATTTGTAACTTTAGACAAAAGCTCAAAACAATGAAAAGCGTGAGGTGATTTTAGTAATAGTAGTGTACTTATCTTATACATGTAAAATGTAATGTTACATGCTTTACACAAAAGGAAACTGTCCTGCCTCATTAAAAACAGAAAACAAAACAGAGAGAATTTATTAAATAGTTATTAACTTTCCAACATCCCATAAGACAGTCTAAAGACAACAACAATCTGTCTATGATTATTTAATGTAGCTTTTATCATTGTCTTCTACTTAGCTTAACTTTAAGTGTATTTTGGTCCACGTCATCCAGCTTTGAAATGTTAATGTGAGAGAATATGAGACTAAAAGCTGAATGTTAACAGATCAAGCTGCTTGTTAGGAGAACATTTAAAAGACTGTTTAACTTTCCAATCATCTAAAGTTGTTGCCTGTTTTCTCTCTGTTTAAACGTATTTTCGACATTTTCTGACTAAATAGATTAACTTTTCTAAGTGTCATTATTCTGACAACAAAGGTCGAAAACAGTGTCTACACAGCTTAATGAATTAACGATAAAATACATATAAACAGACCTTATTTGTGGAGCGGTCAGTTGGTATTTATGTCCTCATGTGCCAGTACAAACGTGCCTTCTAATGACGTCATTTATGAGCGACAACTTCACTAAATCCTTTCTTAGGATGGCGAAGTCATGACCCGCTCTACCCTGACTTTGATTGGTTAAGGCTAGCCAATCAGAGTAAGAGTAGGGTGAGTTATGACTTCGCCATCCTGCGAAAATACATTGGTCTATTAATTAATTATTTCAGCTCTATTGTATATACTGTTGGGAAGTTTATAACAAAACATCATATTTTACGATGTAATATTAATTCTTATTCGTAAAAATCGTGTAATATAATTTGTAGTCAAGTAAAAAGTGACAGTATTTCCCTCTGAAATGCAGTGGAGTAGAAAGTTGCATTAAAAGAAGAGACTCAGGTAAAGTAGGAGAATTTCACATTTGTATTCAAGATTCAGATTCAGATAAACAAATTACTAAAACTAATTTAAATCCTTTTCTTCTTCTGAGCACAAAACTTGTAGTATCACTGACCAACAGCAGGTGGCACTATAGTACCATCACAGGTGTGTTCACGACAGGTGTCTGCTTCTCTGAGAAACTGAGCAGTGTTGACCACTAGGGCGCGATCAACCTGGAGATTCTCATTATATGAGACTAATAGTTTTGCTGCAGGTTATGGCCTGTTAGCAGCACATAGACAACTAATGTGTGATTATACCGTGTTAGTTGGGAGATTCAGCTGGAGGCTTCATCTTTGCAAACACCCTGACGCAACAGTCCATGTAATAGGTGACTCAAGCAAAAATAATTATAACCACCTTGGATGTAACACTTTTTTATTACGACATTGTTCTAAATATTACAGTCTGTGTTTGTTAATGTTGCAATGATCTATTCAAACACCTCCCTCTGTGATCCAGCAGGTAACAGCTCTGCTTAATGATATTTATACTGACTTTTCACAGACATCAATATCCATCCATAGAAAAGTTTCAGTTGGAAATCCTGCATTTTTTTAACTACCCCTTGGTCTGTGGGCCTTTCTTCCCTTTTCTGCTGGCTTTACAAATATCAAGTAATAATTCTGCTTTATGATATTTTATATTAACCTTTCATTAAGTAATTGAGGCCCATCCACTTTACACTTGCTATAAGGATGTATTTCCATAATGATTCTCTTTATGTCTCAGCTTGAACTGATTTTCAGTTTGAAGGTGACATTATGCAGCCTGATGTGTGTGATTCCATTCCAGGAAGATGGGCTCACCATGCTTTTATATTGTCAATGAAGAGGGAGAGAAAGAGAGCGAGAGAGAGAGAGAGTAGAGACAGAGAGAGAGAGAGAAGACAGACAGATGGAGAAAGATAGAGAGAGAGAGAGAATAGAGAGAGAGAAAAGAAGAAGGAGAGAGGGAGAGAGAGAAGGCAGACAGACAGACGGGGGGGCAGAAAGAGAAGAGAGAGAGAAGGACAGACAGACAGCAGAGAGAGAGAGAGAGCGAGAGAGAGAGAGAGAGAGAGAGAGAGAGAGCGAGAGAGAGAGTCTCATTGATCCACAGTGTTGCGGCGCTGCGTCGCATCCAAACTCCTCCCGGTCATTGCGCGGACATCATGTGGCCAACAGCAGCTTGACAGACACACCGCTCACAGGGGAGCCTATATAAAGTGTGCAGCTGTCAGGTGGAGGACACAGGCTGCCGGGACGAGTCGCTGCAGGGGATTACAGCTCCAGATATCCAAACTGTCACCATGTCTCATTCTTGGGGATACGCAGCAAACAACGGTGAGGAGCTCATGCATGGAGGCTGTAATGTGCAGGGTATTAATGTGAAAACCAGTCACACCAGCAGGCAGGCTGCTCAATGAATGGGAGCACTGGTGACTGCAGAGATTTTCAGCTCTGCACGTTCTGGAGGATTTTTACGCGCATTTTACGCACATCGCCATCCAAGAATGCGCAATAAAGATGCATGTTGTAATAATCACATTTTCATCACTATATAATTTTCAGGACCAGACAAATGGGCTGATAACTTCCCCGTCGCCAACGGACCCCGCCAGTCTCCCATTGACATCGTGCCCGGTGCAGCATCCTACGACGGCGGGCTGAAGCCCCTCAATCTGAAGTACGACCCCTCCACCAGCCTCGACATCCTCAACAACGGACATTCCTTCCAAGTGACCTTCGTAGATGACACCGACAGCTCAAGTTAGTGCGACGTTAATACTGCATGAATGCACAGGAGCCTGGTATCGACGCTCAAGCTTCTGATTAGGACATTTGCATTGGAAAATTTTAATCTGGAGATGCATAATATTTCCATATATTTATTGCAATGTTTGATATCAAAGAAGAAAGATTATCGAACCTTTTTGCAAACAAAGGTCCTGATGATCTGCAGGATGCATTGTTCTCCAAAATGCAGGTTTAATGCATGGCTGCTGTGACTTGTTAATATTAGGTTCATATGAGTCATCTGCCCTAGTTTAGCACCTAGGAGCTTTAATAATACTAATCAAACAGATGAGCTTTTATTTTATTTCATTTCATTTTGGGGGTGTTTCTGCATTCATTTTCTTTAATCAAAGAAATGGTGCACAGACTGCAGGGGCTCCATTCAAATGCCCAACACAAAGCATGCACATACTAATTGAATTGGTAATGTAACCCCTGGTAAACCTTTCCCACGCCGGCTCTTTTCTGCTCTCAGTGAGGTCAAAAAACCAAGGTTACTCTGCACACAAACCCTGGCTTGCGGCTGTGAATGCGCAAAAAAACCTGTGTGGGAATGAGTCACCATCAAATACACTTGTTTTCCTCCCTAATATAAAATAGAACATGGCTCCTCTATTTCCTTTAATTTCAGAGAGAGAGAGAGAGAGATAAGAAACAAGTGCATCTGTTACGTTTAGGATTTTGGGATTGGTTGTCCCCCAGCTCATCTGAGGATAATAGACACGGTTACATAATCCACCTGATCACATGGATTATTTCTAGTGGACATACATCAAGATGAAAAACACTGTTTCTAAGAATATGAGCTAGATGATTTAGAGCCTCTTGATTTTTTCCTTCATATTTCACTGCACTTGTTTTCCACCCTTCTATATAAAGGGCAGGCTAAGTGAGCATGTCATCGTCCATCATGCATCATGTCTGTGCACCGTGGAAAAGATAAACATCATTTTATTATTTTTAGTTTTTGGTAATCTCCCTAAGTCCCACACACCCAATTTCTTCAAGACCAGTTCGGCACCTTCTGAGAAAAATGAGGTTGATTACTGAGAAACAAATATCTTGTTTGGAGAAGGCATTGTGTGTGTGTGTGTGTGTGTGTGTGTGTGTCAGCTTTTCGTAGCATTGCACCAGAAATAGAACAATATACAGGATTATCTGCTACACTTTCAACTACTTTGTACTCTGCAAATAGCAGGCCTGCATTATGTAACATTGGAATGAGGTTTGATGTTAACAATACCTGGACATGGCCTCAGACTGAACGTAACCTTCTGTTTGACCAGAGCTCACACAAGAGGAACTGCTTCCTTTAAATAGGAAGTCTGAGACGGCGGCACAAGTGTGTGTATTGTGTGTGTGTCATCTTTTCGGCCTGTTCCTTGTGTTTTAATATTTTCTGGTCAGGAACAAACATTTCTTCCCATAAGCATCTCCAGAACTGTATTTTTATTATGATGTTGCTCGGTGGAGGCTGACTGAAGCACCACCCACCCTCAGTGTGTGGGATGAACTGACGGGAGATGTGTGTTTGTTCTGCAGCTCTGAAGGATGGACCCATCTCAGGGACCTACAGGCTCAAGCAGTTTCACTTCCACTGGGGAGCTTCTGACGACAGGGGCTCCGAGCACACTGTGGCCGGGACCAAGTATCCTGCTGAGGTGAGGATGATCTGAGGCGTCAGATTTGAGGCTGAGATGCAGCAACAAGACGATTTTGTAGATATTGTAGGTTGTATAGAGGAAGGCTGCTCTGGTGGATGAAGTCATCTCATTGGTTCAGTTAAACCATAATTGGTTGAGACCAAACTCCATGATTCTCAGATTCAAGTTAGGCTCAAGTAGAGAGCTAATTTTCTTTGCCTTTAATATTTTCCAGGTCACTAACTTCCATCTAAAGTAGCACTTTCTGCTCGTTATCTGTTGTTTTCTGCTTAAATTCTAATTCAACCAATAAAGCTATTCGACTTCAGACATGGTCAGTTCAAGTTAAACTTTAATCTGTGAGCAAACATGTGCTTGTTCTTGTTAAATACAATTTTTATGACAGAACTTTATAATTCCAAAACGTTGAGTCAAGTTATTGTCTTAGAGCATTACGTCTTTATCCCACCCCTCTCATTCAAAAAAACATGTTTGATTTTCAAAATAACCCACTTCTCCAAAAATACCTATCATTTCCATCTACAGTTAAAAAGAAACTCCACGTTTGTTTACGTGAATTAGTTGCATTAAAGGTCCAGGTGATGGATCAGAACTGACAGGATGTCCACATATCTGAAAATGGATCATAGGAAAAAAAATTTTTTGAAGGGCTTTGTTTTTTATGTATCTCTTTCCTTTGTTCCCAGCTCCATCTGGTGCACTGGAACACCAAATATGCAAGTTTTGCTGAGGCTGCCAGCCAGCCCGACGGGCTCGGTGTTGTTGGAGTCTTCCTGAAGGTCGGTATCATGCTTAGCCTTTCATTTACCACAGTGCATGGTTCAGTTGCTAAAATGTTTGCTGATGATCATATAATTAACCTTCAGCATTCTGTGTATTTTTCAGATTGGTGCTGCCAACGCTGCTCTCCAGAAGGTTCTGGACACCTTTGATACCATCAAGGCCAAAGTATGTGTCTATAAAAAACGCATTCTCATGCATTTGATTATTTATGATCTAGATAATTGATTGAACTGCTCACTATTTTCTTTCTCGTTTCCAGGGCAAGCAGACCACCTTCGCTGACTTCGACCCGGCCACCTTGCTCCCTGGCTGCCTGGACTACTGGACGTACGACGGCTCTCTGACCACGCCCCCTCTGCTGGAGAGCGTCACCTGGATCGTCTGCAAAGAGCCGATCACCGTCAGCTCCGAGCAGGTATGGAAGCTCACAGAGCCCATTCAGCAGCAGCAGACGGCTTGGCTGCGTGCCCAAGGTCTAGAATAGCCCCGTCTGCAAAATCCTCTCTCACACTACGATCTAAATCAAGGGCTTAATTGTTCAGATTAGCTGCACAGCTGAGACGAGAAGAAAGACTCTGTGATGGAAGGAAAGACAACACCGCAGTCTATTTCACTTTCAAAAAAAAAAAAAAAAAAAAAGATACCCTGTAAATGAAGAGAATGAGGACAGTCTAGAGTTCACACAGATGCTGGTGGTGTTTTACCACAGTATTTGAGTCAGTGTGTCAGTCAACAGGAAGTGTTCATCCCACACATGCATCACTTTCTGTAGGTGAAGAGACGCAGCTTCAGTGAGTGTGTGGTTTCATGCATAAACACAGTCGACATCATACCTACATTTGCTCAGCATTCGCTCCTAAAATTACCCCTAATCCCACTCCTGACATGGATATTTGACTTCAAACCACCCGCGAATCTAAACTCTGTAGGCAGGCTTGTCCTTGTGGTGGGACTCTTTAGGGAAGGTGAAAATTAACACCGCCTGCTCAAATGTTTATTTCGTTGCAGCGAGTGTGAGTCTCAAGGGTAAACATGTGAGGACGTGTGGACATAACCTTTAGACTTTGTGCAGGATAAGGCCGGCCGAGCCGATAATGACAAAGAAGTCATTTATGAATATGAAAAATGTCATTAGTGAATGTTGTGTTATCAGCTCGTAGTGAGAGGAGACACCCACGAGACTGCACTGCGTTGCACCAGCAGTGAATAGTATCTCACTGTGTACATTACACTTAATGGCTGAAGCAGTGTAATTCCCATGGACTAATAAATGAGCCAGAGTTAATGACAAATCCTTTAAATAGGTCGTCTGACACCATCATGGAGTCACTGACTTGTCTTTCTTGCTCGGCCTGACTTCAAGAAATAGTTTGACTTATTGGCAAATGTACTTATTTGCTCTCTTGTCCAATCATAGCGAACAAACCTTCTTGGCAAACACAAGACGGTTAAGGGTTAGGACGATCATTAAAGGGTTTGGTATGAATGGTGTTGCCATCCTAAGGGGAAAAAATACACATACAGTTAACGTGAAGTTAACGTGAGCAGCCGGTTATCTTATATAAACTCATACAAAAATTAAAGTGTAGAAACAACAAGTTGTGGTTTTACCTCATAGTCACAGCCCCAGTTAGGAAATAGTTCAACATATAACCCCCGAAAACCTAAATTTATGTTTTTTACAATTTGTTTTTTGTCACTAAATAAGGATTTAATATTTATACTTTACACTAAAAAACTACTTTCAAATACTATAACTATATACTATAACTAACTACAATACTGTTTAGTTTACATAATATTATTTGAGCGTTTGAGCTGGAAAACATCGATCCAATCTGGCAACGTGGTTTGACATTTGGGGAAAATACACTTACTAGCTTTCTTGCCAAGAAACAAATGATACATCACATTTTAATTAATGAGCTTTGGAGGTGATGGTAGGTGGATTTATCACCTCTGGACAGACACTAGATAGTTAGCAGACTGTAGCTTCAGAGACATGAGAGTGGTATCGATCTGCTCATCTAACTCTCGGCAAGAAGGTGAATAAATGTAATCTCCTTCAAAGCATCAGCGATACAACTGCAGAACTTCATCTGGCTCTGACTTGAAGTCGGTGACTCAGCAGGCGAGACGGGTGTTTGCTGAGTGACAGTCACAGGAGGTCAGCAGCAATGACTAACGCCGACGTCTTCTCTCCTTTCACAGATGGCCAAATTCCGCAGCCTGCTCTTCTCGGCCGAGGGTGAATCCGAGTGCTGCATGGTGGACAACTACCGCCCTCCCCAGCCGCTCAAGGGTCGCTCTGTCCGTGCTTCCTTCAAGTAAAACCCCCTCCCCCTCTCTTACCCTTTCTGCCCTGTTGCCCTCTCCCCTCCCCCTCGCTTTAGTCGGACGCCCGGAGTTCCCTCTCTCCAGCAGTGAGAGGCAAAGTACACATATCTCTCTCCGTCCATTTCTTAAAAAAGAAATCAAATTCCTGTGGCCCATTGCTTTTAAGGCCGTCCAGCTGCAAGATGAAGCACTTGCAGAATTCAAATCTCTGTGTATGTAACAAGCCAGCGAAGATGCCCTGTCATAATTTATTTTATAACACAAACACTTCACGGTGGCGGCGACACATTGACTCGGATTGAGCATCTGGTGCCAATGTTTTCAGAGACGTTACACCGGTGTGTGTGTGTGCAGCTTCTTTGTGTCGCCCAACAAACACCACAACAGTGAAAAATGAAGATGAATTGTAGTCAGACAGTGCGAGCCAGTTGCAGTAGGTAGGGGGGGAGGATGAACCTATCTCACCATCTGTGAGGAGGGGTAAGGTGCAGATGAAAAGATGCACAGGACTCATACACTCCCGCTGCCAGTCGGCCTGTAATCTCTGACCGACTGGCAGCCTCTGCATCACAGCAGCTTAATGAAACGCTGCAGCCGCCTCCATCACAACCGATTGACTCAGAAAATCCCCCTCTGGCACACACACACATACACACACACACACACACACAACATGGCACGCACAGCCTCACGCAGACATGATGCCTATAGGCGCTGACCTGCTTATTGATTTAAATTCACTCTGCAGCAAGGACAGAGGACATGAGGACAGGCTGCAACCAGCTCCCCAACATCACGACAACGGCTTATTTCTGTTTTTACAACCTAATCTTCAAATCTCTCACGTGTTTCATGTCGTGTTGTGTTTTTATTGTTATTATGGATTATGTCTTTTTTTTTTTTGTTTTGTTTGTTTTAGCCTGAACAAGCTTATGCAAAATCAGTCTTAAGTGATTCCTAAATTATGTTTTGTAACCAAAAGGCCATCTGCTTTTTTTTTTGATGCCCTGATAATATAGCAATAGAGAGGAATGCTCCTCCTTTCCAAAATGTGATGTGTGAAGAAAATCCCTTCATGTGCTGTTCTGAACCTTAGTGTGTCGAGTGCTAAAGCTTGAAACGCACAATCGCCACAATGTGGGCGATGCCATAGAGGCTAATGCACGAAGCCAAGGAAGAAATTACCCTGCCAAGAAAGCCAAGGAAGAGAAGAACCTGCCAACAGATATGATTATAGCGACAGCCCGGTGTCAGGCTCTGTGTGGAGAATAATTAATAAAAGAGCACGTGAGGTGCTGAAGGGCTCTGGTTTAGCCCTGTGTGCAATTCTGAAACAACAAAGCAGAGTGACAAAAGTGTATTGATATATTAAGTATTTCCAGAAAGATTGTGATGAACCTGACAAAGAAAACGCCTTATGCCAAGGACTGTCCCATAACTATGTGTTGTCATTCTATTTTGGAAGTGGACGTTTTACTAGTTGAATAAATCTATTTTATGATTAATTAAGTGTCAAGTCTTTTTTATCTGTGTTGCTTCTTTCTATATGTTTAAGCAAATTCTCCACACCAGTCGCTGTATAATCATCATTTCATCATCAGGTTGAGGTTTCTGTGGTGTGTGGGCTCAGTTTTTCGTGGAAATTCCCCTTAATGACTCAGTTCTCATCCCCATTAAACCCAGAAGAATTACACAATATCAAATGACTTCCTGGTCAAAAACCAACATGCAGCATTGCCTAACACAACCTATATCTAAATATTAGCACATTGTGGTTTTATGACGTGACGGCAACAAACTATCTGCACCAGTTTCTAAGCTGACGGATGAGAATCACCTATTTTATCTGAAAAGTAGAGAAATGCACTTTTAGACTTCTCTAGAAATGGACCTGAGGTCAAACTTCCTGCAAGTACTTGATTGTTGTGAAGATATAAATGAAGGTGTGAAGATGATAAATTGTGGTTGTACTGCTTCTAGTCTTAATGCTAAGCTATCCTGGCAGTAGCCTTAAATTTACTGTAAATATGTATAAGGGTTTTTTTTTCCCAAAGAAATTACTTAAGTAAAAGTAGTAACTGCATAGTGTAAAAATACTCCATTAGAAGTACAAGCACTTGCACTACTTAATCTCTGACACTGCATCATATTTTATTAGTTGAATGTCTTAGTAAAAAAGAAGAAGAAGAAGAAGAAGAAGAAATATGAAATATTAGATTAAGTATAAAGTAAGAGTACCTCAGACCCACTACTGGCATGATGAGTAGCTATTTTAAGAACAGCTGCAGTTGTTGAGAGCTTGTAAGTACTTGTGAAAACATTTGCTAAGAATGAAAATTCTGCAGCCTCAGCGTTGAGAAGAGAAGAGCTGCTAGTAATTTATAATTGACTTACCTTGACCATAGCTAATCAGTAATCTTTGAGACTGATCGCCAGCACTGATCAGACGGTGGGTGATGATCTGATGTCATCATGTGTGGGCCAGAGGACGCTGCAAGCTGCTCACACCTCAGTGTCCTCTAGATTTTAATCAGCAGTGGCATTTCACAGAGGCAACACTTGACTTCTCGTCTCTCTTATAAAACCTCGACAGGACGGTGAGACGGATTTACCTAGTTTAACTTCTGGTCTTGAGACTCTGTGGGTGAATGTGTGTGTCTGTTATGGACAGTAAATGCTGAATGACGCTGGACGCCCTCAGTCCTCGCTGTGACCTCAGTTAATCCAGAGCAGAACGTGTCCAACAAAATATCAATAAAAATAAGAGCTATCGAAGTGTCTGTCTGACTACGCCAGTCAGAATCAATAAAGAATTGCATAATAATGAAAAAAATAATCTTTAATTCTCTTTGATACAAACCGGAATGGAAAAGTTGTGGTGGCATCGGGAAAAGTTTTATAACCAGTCACCTCCATGTTGGTGGCATCAGGAGACAAAACCAGTCATGTGTGGATTCTCTCTGTGGTCAAACTAAACTCATGTATAATCAAAACGTCAGAATCTTCACTTTATGATCCATGTGGAAGGAAATAAATATGAAATGAACATGAAATAAAACAATATTGCTCTTATATTGCACTGTAAAGCTATTTGCACTGGGATTACAACTGTGATAAGGATGTTGTAAAATATTGTAAAACTGTTACGACCCTGTTTGGCTGCCAGCTCATTTTTAATGTAAGAAAAGGTTTCAAGGATGAGGACTAACCAGTGGGTGTAACCATGGATTCTTAGGGGTCATCCTGTCCCCTCCAATACTGAGCTAACACCAACCTGTCTCCCCAGCAGAAAACATGTTGAATACATCCTCTTTTAATGGAGCTGCTGTCCTGAGTTCTCTGTCTCTCTTTGGGTTATTTGCTTCACTAAAACTAAAACAGTGGTGATCCTGGATAACCGGTATCATGAAGCAGGTCATCGCCTCTGTTAACAACAGAGTTTCCAGCTACAACCAAAGAGGGGGGGTTGTAAATAGATAAATTTCAAGCCATATAATCACAAGCATGAATGAAGCATGATGACATAAAACGGTCAGGTGAAAGTACAGAGACAATGAAAAGTGAGATATAAACGATATCATCATGTAACTAGAAGATATGAAGAAGCTTTGGAATATCATTAGTAATATAGTAATAATAATAATCTACATAAAAGGCTAACTCAGGTAATGTTGGCTGGGATTGTTGGAGTGTCAACTTCCTCAAACCCAATATTACCTTGAACTATAGTAACATCCATGATACAGTGAGCAAATACAGAGGATGAGCTAGTTAAGATTTTACATAAGTTTTGCCTTAAATTAAACACTTTCACTCTTGTGTTTTTGTTTTTGCAAAGATCAGGAAGAAACTCCACCCTCCAAACTTTAAATTCAGATTATGGAGTAGCCTACAGCTCCTAACGCTCAACGTGAGAAATCCAGCCCTGACAGGTCTATTTATGGTTCACAGGAGGAATTTAGCAAACGTCACATGCTTCAGATGACATTCTCTGCACAAACTAACTGAAGGTGTGAACAAAACCAAAGATGTCCTTTCATCGTCCGCCTGCTGTTATTGATCATCCCTCAGTGCCATTTCAGTGCAGCTTCCTCTTTCCCACAGTCTGGTCATCTCACCAGCTTCGCCTTCGTGTTGCATCTTTTCGTCTCACTCGCTGTTGTGACAGCTGGGTGAGAGGGAAGATCCTGCTGGGCACTGTCATGTAACACAGATGTGGCCACACTTGTCCCTGAACGCATGCTTTCATAAACTGATGAGAACGTCAAGGTCAAAAACTGGTGTCATATCAGATTTATATTAGTCACACTGGGCTGAACCTCACATGAGATGGCGATGGCGTATTGGTGTTGACATGGATTTTATTGAACATATAAGGTGAAGGAAAACAAATCAGGACTCGTTCTTTATGGTCAATGCATAACAGCAGATTTGACACACGCCACGCTCAACATGTCACACATTTTTTCACCCCCAGGCTTCTGACCAGTGGTGCAGCTTGTTGTATAATGAAGCATGGGAGGCGGGTGACATATATTAAGGAGACAGGAACTACACACACACATCTGAGAGAGGAGAGAGCGGGGGAGTCGGAGGAGAAAAAGCACACCACTGCAATATGAGGTCAATACGTCTGACGTTGCAAACTCCATGTGGTTAACAAGCAGGATGAAATCTGACCTCCAGTCAAGGGCAGTTCCATCCAATTCTACAGAGGAAGGGAAGCATCAGCCTACTGCAGAGACGCAGTATAATTATTGCTATAATCGCAATATAATAACTGTAATTACACTGTTGTTTCTGTGACTTGTAATTTCAGGAAAGACAAACATTCAAGTCTTCATCAGCAAATGTTCAGTTGTCATAGGATTGACTTTGTTCTAATTTCATTTTTTCTGGTGACTTTCAGGACAAAATCAGATATTAAATAGATATAGATAATTCAGAAAAAACTATTGATGGATTGGTGAATTTGTCAGGAAATCGAGGGCAGCACTAGTCAAGATGGAGGCATTGTCGCATCTTTATCCAGTCTGGGGTCACTTCAGGACAGGATGACTGGTTCAGCCCCTCGATTCCAGCACAGACCAGAGTTCACAGTGTTGACTGGCAGCTGAAGAAGTGCAGTTCACCTCCTGGCCACTTGCCCTTGAGCCCTAACTGCACCTGATTATGTGGCAGCTCCATCACTGTAGTATCTCTCCCCAACAACTGGGTGTGTCTCTGTGTGTTTATGATAACAACTGAGTTAAAATTTTAATTGCACCCATGGGAATTAATAAAGTAATTCTCGTCCTTATTCTTATTATTAAGCGACCAGTATTGATGTTAAAGTAATGTCAACAAGCTGGAGGGAAAGTTTTGGTAAACTCTGTCTCACCAAGGATCCATGTCATTCTGTGATATTCCATTGGGTCAAATCTGTCACTTCACCACTTCAGACTGTATTATAAATGAGTCCAGTGTTGTTGGGACACAAGTCGGGGTGAGGACGTCTGATCCTGAAAAAGATTCAAAATGCCAAAATGACTCCAGGTTACATCCCTGCTGGGTGTATTGCTGAACTGTTAGTCACGCAACGACTCCTCCAAATTAAATGACAAAGTATGTAATTTGCCCTTTATAAAGACACAGAAGTGTTTTCTGATCTGACGCAGCTCGGGGCAGGGCCGTGTCATTGGTCTCTGCTCTCCCAAACAAACGTCTCACGAAAAACCAGATCCAGTTTATGACATTGTTATGGTTAAGGTTTGGTTCAGTTTAGTCACAAACATGACCTGGTTTGGTTTAGAGAAAGAGCGAGGTTTGAGTCACTTGAATGTAATTTTGGGGGAATTTGTTGAAACAACGGCTGCTTTCATGTGTTTGGGAGGTCGGTCTCTGCCCTTACTTATGTGTGTGGTTTGCTTCTGTAAGCAACATTTTGTACCAGTAACTACTATGGTGGGAATGTATTGTCTTAATCTTCATAATGTCTGTAAGGAATGCATGTTTTTAAAGGTACATGCACTGTATTTTACGTATATTCACTGGTGGCTCATGTGGTTTGGATCAATCACTTCTTGCTGATGAGACCATGTGACAGATCATGTGACAGAACATGTGACTGCTGATGAGGTTGAGTGTTTACTTCATAGACCTGATGAAGAACACTGTGTTTGAAATGTAACTCTGTCGTTTGTGTTGACAGAAAAGTGTTTTTGCAATAGGAGCTTTCAGTTCACGCACAGAGGTTTTGCTCATGTTGGTCTAGTGATTCACGTTAGGAGTGTCTGCTTTGCAATCCTCAGATTAGGGCAAAGAGAGGAGACAATGGAAATAAATGTGGGGGAGAGTTAAGGTGGTTTAAAATAGGATGGAAGGATGATTGTTAGGCGGATAAATAGAGTGCAGTTTTGCTCCTTGACTTGAAGCTGCGCCTTCAACCCTGGATCCATTTTGCTTCCTGCTATTCACTGCTCTTACTTTTGAAAAATGATAAAGTCCAAACAGCAATATGACTGACACATTCAGCTCATATCTGTGTCTATATCAAACTCCTCGTGGCCCCATCAGTCGTCAGTTTAAAGATAGAATTCAGGAAACCCTCCACTTATCGCTAAGTATTTTTCAAGCTGTGAGCAAGAATGGCCTGACGTAAACAATTCAGAAGCAAATTTCCTCTGTAATTTCCTCCCCTCAGTCTTTTCACGTAAACGTCCACTTCGCCAGGAGAAGTGTTTCACTGACATATCTGAAGGATCTGAAGTGCACTGGGACCGAAGAGTGATTCATTTATTCTGCCTTATTGTTTGATTAGGAAATAAATCTTTCAACACACGCCGGCCTTTAACCTGCCAATGTGACGCATGAGATAGTTTAAACAAATGCATTACTTCTCGTGGCCTAATCCTTTGTATAAAGCACATGCTAGTGTGTACTTGAATTTCCAGCCATGCAAGTATTAACAATCTCTTAACCTGTGAATCTGAAACCTCTATAGGCAACAAGTGTGCTGTGCAATCAATAAATTGGAGCTAAAATAAAAAAATAATTTGGTAATGAGTTATATTTTTATGCATTTTTTTTTAAGTTTACATATATGTATTCATCAAAAATGAATTCTACAAATGCAAAGTTTTATTACTGTGGTTGCAGCAAAGACCCTTTGCGACAACAGGAAATTTGCCTCAAACATCACCAGTAGTGTTTTTACATGTTAATCCATGGGGACGAAGTTGGTCTCATAATAAACAAAGTAAAAATGCAAATATTGCTGAAGCGGAACATTATTTAGTTTCTCATGAGGACGAGCAAATAAACACACATTTTGTCCAAATTAATCATCTCCCACTGTGGCCTCTTTATTTTCTCTTATCTCACTATAATCAAATATCAAGTCAGTCCACAGATCTGTTATAAATGCTCTTGAAATTGATCCCTGCAAACGAAATAGCACAGTGCGAAGCTGCATCTCGCAAAGTGAGCTATAAAAACTTTAAGGGGAAAAGTTCTGATCACACCCAGCATTTTACTGAGTATAAATAGATGCAAAATAAAGCTCTGTGCTCCTGCTGCTCTGAGACCATCAGTGTGATTCGAGTCCACATACTGTCGCTGTAACTTTAATGAGATCATGAGATAATCCCTGTTAACTGCAGGGTCATGCTACAGCTCATCCAAACTCACAATTAAACCGTGGGTCATCGCAGGCTGGTGGGGCATATGGAGCGTTCACTCACTCACTATGTTCAGTATCTGTTTACATTTTATTAATCTATTCAACCGTCCCTGTTGTGTTCAGGCTGGAAAATGATTTTGTGTGTTGGCCTTCTGCTGTATTTTGTCTGTTTTTAAACCCATAATCCAAAAGATGCTTATTCATTTTGATGACATCACTGGCTGCTTTTCATGAGCTTAGTCCAGCAGCTTTGCCAGCGGGGCAACTTTTCCATCCGACAGCGTTTCAAATGTTCAGTCTGGTTTTGGCTCACTTTCCTTTGCAGGACATGCATGTGCTTCCTCTGAGGCTTGAATTTATTTTTTCTTTATTCGTGTTTTTTCTTTTCAGCTATGGTTGCTATTGCTGCTCATGTTGACAACTACTCTTTTTGTATTTAATCCAAAGAAACTGGAATCCACAATACATAAGGGACACCAGCATCCAGGTCAACAATAGGTCAGTGTAGTTCTTCCAGTCAGTCGGTCAGTGTGACAGCCACACTGTCTTAGAAAATCAGTTCCTCCGAAAATATTAATGCAAGAGTTAAACTATGTTGAAAGGACATTGACATTGACAAATTGACATATGCAAGGCTGACTTCACCTTTAAAAATATGCACGGTCATTGTCAAAAACATATTGTTTAGCAATACTTGGCTTGGTTGCACATTCCACTGAACATAATCAGCAGAGTGGGAAGCCAGTTAGGGATCATGTCCTTGCACTAGTAATTCACACAGGTCTAGATTACTGATCTGAAGCTTGGAGTTTGACATTATAGCTGTCACCACCTTGTTTTTTTGGAGTCAGAAGTGACCATATTTGAATGAGTAGGTGGAGCTGGGGACACATTGCTATGATTTAAAATCACAAGGTAGCCACGTAAAGCTAGCTCTACTTTGTCGTATCAGGACCATAATTTACTAAATGAGCATCATCTTGTATTGAAGAAGACTTAAATCCAGTGATTGGAAACTGTTTACCAAGGTCATTTCCTCATAAGCTTACATACAGTCTGACTTCTTTTTGCAACCAGTGGAGTCGTCCCCAGAAAACAACTTTTAAGGCACCGGAAGCTCTGTCCACTTATTGGACCTTTCATGCACCCAAGGCAACTTGACTCTGAAGACGTTGGTGTTAATTGTGCTGGCACTGGTTTCCACTAACATCCTGCCAACAGGTTGAACTGAAAGTTATAACTCAGCTGCATTTCTAGATGGAAATGTAAAACCCATTACTTCCTGTTAATCATTAATTTAGAGCTCTACATTTATCATCTTGGTGAAATATGCTTGTTTCAATGAAGCATAGAATTTAGCAAACTGATCTCAAGACTTCCAAGCAACAGGGTTATCCAGTTCATGACACAGCAGTGGTTCCCTTAAAATGTTTGAAGTAATCACACCAAGGAACTGTGAGCATGAAAAACTCTCCATGTCACATCCCTTGTTTTTTCCTTGTCAACATGAAATCATAATCAGTAGGTGTGTTTGACTGTGAGGTCCTGCAGCTGACACAGTCCGTGCAAAAGCTATATGACATAACGTGAAGTGTGTGCTGTTCGGCGTGAGGTCCCTCGTGCTGATATCTCCAAACTAACATGTCAGTATTTTCTACAGATAAAAGAGGAAAAGGGGGGGTTGATAGCGGAGGGGTGTGTCGCCATCGGTGGCCGCCCCGTGCAGCTCTGGACTAACCTTATCTAGGTCACCTACACAGCACCTCACCACCTCCCTCCTCCTCCTCTGCCTCCTCCTCCTCCTGCTCTACTGGCCACGCTGATAAGAAGAATGAGCCCATTCAACGAGCCTATCAGGCCGGTGGTTTGCTCAGTAGGACTGTGCCAAACGTGTACCAGCTCCAGCCATTTCTTTGTCCGTCTGATTGTTCGCTTCTTGACTCTCTCTCTCTCTCGCTCTTTGTCCTTCACTTTTTCTCACACACACACTTTCTGAGGTGTTTTGCCTGAATAGATTACAACAGTCACTCATTCACTTTCTCCTTCCCTCCTTCCTTTCTTTGTCTTTTTATTCTCAGTCGCTCGGCTGAGAAAAATCTTGTCTTCCCCTTCTTCGCGTCGCCGCTGTCGTCCACTGATTCCCGGCTTTAATTGCTCCTGACCACAGTCCAACAGGCCGGATTCCTCTTCATGCTCCCGTGCTCTGCCGGTGGTATGCGGGCTAGCGTTACCCATCGGAGTAGTGTTTCCTGCAGAGCGGCAGGAGGTCATGTCTCTCACATTACCACCTGTTAGCTGGCGAAGGTAGAGTGCAGCGATGTGGCGTCGCCGCGGCAACATTCGCCGTTCAGCTGTGTAAAGAAACGTGCTCAATGCAAATGCAAATAAAAAAATCCTCGATGGCGTCATCATTTGATAGTGTTTTATTATTTTAAGAGGGAGCGGTCAGTGACTTTTCTCGCATTGTAGTAATTAAGCGTAAGTGGTTGGACCATGACCGCCATCAGCATTTCAAGGCGTGCATGTGTTAGTTTTGGATTAAGTATTGAGGATGTAATGTTTGATTTACCTCTCGCCACTATCAGAAGATTAGTGTAATCTACTTTATAGTCGCTCATTACTTTGAAAATTATTTGGCAGCATTTGATTCAAAGATTATGTGACGACAATACTGACAACAAAATCTGCCAGAGATTTATTCGTTTTATTTTATACTTACTTGAATACTTAAATACTGTAATCATGTACAACCTGATTCAAAAAGAATTGGGCCATTGAGAACACCTGTTTGGATCATTCCACAGGTAAACAGGTTCATTGGTAACAGGTGATAGGATCATGATTGGGTATGAAAGGTTCATCCTGGAAAGACTCAGTCGTTCACAAGCGAGGATGGAGAGAGGTTCAACACTGTCAAACACATGGTTGTATAAAGGATATAATGGAATCATGGTTGTATGGACATATTGTATACAAGCTTCATTACACATGAAGAGAAGTCAAATGTAATCTTCACAAAAAAAAAAGAGGAAAGTTAAAAGGTGGCGTTAGGATGCTGTGAAACAATGTTGAATATCATTGTGGTGACATAACTTGTTGAACAAGAGGTACAGTAAAATCTGAGTCAATCAATTTGCAAAGAACGTATGAGGTAGATTTTCTTTATTCAAATGTTACCTGAAAGTGCTTTTGTCCTAACACACTGATAATACAGTACATTCCTGTAAACACATTGGACCCATTTTGTGGTGAAACACTGCACATTGTTCTTCTCGGAAACACACAAAGATAAAGACATCTTAAGAAAACAGACGTCAGCACTTATCACACAGCGCAGAAACATCTGTCAATCAGCACGACAACATCACAACAAGTGTCGATATCTAAAGAGCCCCTTTCATTTCTAAGAAACTCTTGTCTGGCGCCATGTATGTAAGGGAGGAAATTCCTTCAATGTAAACAGCAATGTACAGAAAGATCAGGCCTTTGATACTCCAGCATAGCCTAAATAGCTTCAAGGAGATCCTCTAAAAGCGAGGAAGTGGCGTGGGGTGCTGAGGTGATAAAGTGCAACAGCATCAGCTTTCACACAGGCTTTAGATGGCAGAGATTCAGCAGGTCTCATGACAGGTGATACGCATCACACACATGAAGCACATGCACTATTATCTAATATGATCAAAGCCTCGGTGTCCCCCAAAATTCAGCCACGATTAATGACACGTCAGGTGGCTCCAACAACAACAGGAGCTGCTTTAACACTGTCTAGTAAAAGTTAAGTTCATGAGTTCTGGAGGAAACATCCTGTCATTAGTGCATGTATTAAGGCCGAGATACGACCTCCTTGTCCTGCACAGGAGTCACAGAGATAAGAGAGATAAGGCTGTGGGTGGATGGTTGGGTGTACACAGGACTTTGACATCGAAGAGCACGATTTGTAAGCTGCATCTCGTGTGTTTGGAGGCGACAAAATCTCTCGGTTCAGTTGGGGCCAAGATTGTGGTTTTGGCTGAAAACTGAAAAAAATCAATGCATCTACAAAGACCATGATCATTCCAGAGTGCTTTGAGTTGCCTAAATAAAGTGATAAATAAAATATAAGTCGGGAGCAGAAAACACATTAAATCAGTTGATGCTGAATGTTTTGCATGTATATATGTTGAGTTTAACTTCAGTGTGAAAATGTCCTCACAGATCTGATATCATGCATATTTTTAATAGAAATTAGTTGTTAATTAAAGTATTTTCTTGGAGACAGTGTTGGTCTATTTGTATGCATTACTTTGCCAACAGAGATTTAAACCTTTAAATTGCTATTTCGTCCAGGCTGGAGTATCAACCAGGCAAAGGTGGATCATTATGTGGTTTGGGGAATTTGATTAATTGCAATTATCTTGTCTCACTAAAGCATAAATGAACCTGAATGGAAATGTTGAGGGGATGATGATGTGTCAGGCTCTGCTATGTGTAATATTCCACTCAGTATTTATATGGATAAATGGTGCATGTTATCTAAATGTATGTTCAGTCATTTCAAATTAAATTATATGTCGCTCTCCTTGTGCGCTGACCCTGCACAAAACGACAATACAGCACATGCAAAATGCACAAAGCCTGGGAGCAAATCAATAGGTCTCATTTTTGCCCCGGGGTCACCTAGAAGGTTCATCCAACCATGACCACTGCAGCAAGTGAGGAAGCCATAGCCAAGTATTGACATGACAGTGTGTATGTGTGTATTTATGGTTATGTATAAAAAGTGTTTAGGTTACTGGGTCAGGGCCGTGCAGTTACCTCAAAAATAACTATAGAATAATTCAGAATGTAACCAAATGAATTCTCAACTCAAGGTCTGTTGGTCCAGAACTGTATTACTTCAGTATTTTCACATAAGATTAAACACATTTCATCAGCAGTGAAAAGAGAAGGTGTTTGCGTTCTCACTCGGGCGTTGGGTGTTCACTCTGCAGAGGAAATGACAACACAAAATTTCAATTTGAGTAAGTGACAGGTCAAATATCAAAAAAGCTGTAAGATCAAGAAAAAGCCCAAGAAAGTAATGAGTTTGAGGATGATTTGAAAAATGAGCAGAGGGTGGACATTACACTACATCTGCATTAGAGTTTATATCCCCCAAACCTCTGAGTAAGCAACAACACAAGCTTCTTCTTTTCCATCTGCCACCACTTCCTTTTATCTGCAGCATCACTTCGCCAACTGTCACTCAGACACATGATGTTTCTCAACACAGAAAGCTTTGAAGAAGTTGAGCATTTGTTCTCAGCCATGTGGGCAGAGTGAGTTTCACATCATGTATGACACCAGCGGAGATAAGGTTGTCGTAAATGCACTGAAACTCTCATGTCCACAGATTATGAGGAAGATGGACTGAGGGGAGTTTAATGTGCTGAGTATCCACCCACAGACCGTCCTGCTGTGAGAATTCAGCAGGTCTGTTCTCATCAAACTGAAAGCAATAAAAAAGAAGAACAGATGAGAGCCATTGATTTGTAGAGGACAAGAAATAAAGCGATACAAACTGAAATGTCGGCACATAAAGTTAATCCTCACAGATAAATAACACTGGTAGCTGCAATTTGTGTCACACCTTATTGTAAATTATAAGAAGGCCATAGTTGTAAATTGGGTGTATGTAATTACACTTAACATAAACCACCGATGGCTCACTGCTTCTGTGTAGTTACATAATGGTTAATGGTTCACCAGGGCTATCCCTGTTCACACCGCACAAACAGAGTTAATATGTAAAAGTGACGTCGGTGACAAACTGAACTCTCGTCGAAATTTGAATTTAATATCTTTTTAAATGAGCGACCTCCAATTTGTTTTCAAAGCCGTGTTCAGAGACGCATCAGATATGGGGCTTCACAGGGTGCGGTTGTCTTTTGTCTGCTCCAGACTTCTGGCTCCATATGTTGGTTCTCTGATAACGAGGACTTAGTCTGATAACGTGCTGTATGTTCTTTGTGAGGACGCTGGGAGGGAAAACGACCACTCGAATCTACGCTAACCTATAGATGAACTGTCTAAAAAGGTGAAAGTCCAATTGTGCTCAAATTTCCTTCATTTTATTTATCCAACATCTCACTGGTTATTTTTCCTCTGATACATGATTTGCGTTCCTGAACCACATACAAACGTTATCTGAGAAATAGATAAATGAACAATCTTAACACAAGGTCCAAGAGTTTGAACAAGAAGTCTTCAAAGAAAAATGGAAATCAGAAATTCCATGACAGCTTCATTTGCTGAGGAGGATCACATGCTGCGATTGAAAGCTCCAACACAGCCACTAAATGGTGAGATTATGTTCTCAAATTCTGTTTCCCAACAAAGTCTCACATCTGTAAAATATTTCCTCAGTCACCTTTTGAATCTTGTTTTGAATGACATTTAAAGCACAAATATACTAAGTGATGTTTGAATTTATTTGTACGTGTGACCATAATATTTAGTTTCTCCAATGTCAGTATTTACATTCTGCACAATTCATCCAAATATTTGCACTCTACGATGCTAAAAGCATTTCCTTGCATTGCTTATAAAGTATCTGAAGTACATGCTCACAGTACCGGAGATGCAGCAGCATGTCTGTGCAGTCTAGCAAAAACTGAAGGCAGCTGAAGTGTCATCCAGCTCAGCGGCTCGCCTCCAGGCCCGGTGGCTGTACGAGGGAACACGAAACGACAGCTCCGTTGTAAATGTGACAAACAGACATGAGGAAGACCTCCAGGGTCAGGGCTGCAAATCTGTGGGATGATGATGCAAGCGTGTGTCTGTGGATGTGTGTGTGTGGATGTGTGGAGGAAAAAGGGACAGAAACAGAGAGAGAGATAAACAAAGCTTGCTCAGTGTGGACACATCCCAAAGTGACTGTTGTTGACTGCAGCTGCTTCAGATGGACTGAACCTCTCTCTCCATCCTGGGAAGGTGCATTACTCAATTTATTGTCTGAGGAACTGCGCAGCAGCTTGATGCACTGGGACTTACTGTTGACATCAACCTTCATATTTCTCCAAATATGCTCAAACTTTTCTTGTAGAATCTGTTTTCCAAACCTTTATATGCAGAATCTCTCTCACCATATAAGCAATATATATGTGACGACAGCTTCAAATGGACACGTTTCATTCATGTAAGAGAAGGTTCACTGACAATTAAAGGTGCCAGGTGGAGTTTTAGACCACTAGTGGTGCTATTGAGCAATTCAAGAGCACATTTCTGCAAAAGCTAATTCAGCATGTGAAGTACATAAAACATGAGGAAAAAGTGATCAGGAAACTTTGAACAATAAACTGTAGCTCAGTTGCTATGTGAATGTTAACTACTGTTTTTTAGGGATTTTTTTTAGTATCTTACCTCAGCTAGAAAGATCTTAGCTCTGATCTGGGCCTGCATATCAAATTGACAAATGCGAATAAAAATAGAATTTACCTCGATGTCTGATGAAATGTGAAATGAAAAGGAGATGCACTAGTGCACCAAAAACTGTAGTGAAGACTGGTTGCTAACGTAAACATGAATCTAGTTAAGGTGGTATTGAAAATATTCAAACCGATCAGACTTTCATATGTTTTATGAGGAAAGAAACGCCTTCAGTGCCAAAGGCCTCAAGGATTCATGAGAAACGTTAATGTCAAACGTCAAAGGCTCCTGCATCTGATAGGATTTGGCAACAAAACAAACTGTGTTCATTTTAGTTTTAATGTTTAATATTGTTATAATAATGGCGCCTGTGTCTATTTTCAGCAATATTCTCTGATCTCCTACTCTGCATTCACATGGTATAATATTTGTATTTCGAAATATCATTCTCACTTGAAATGTAATGAGGCTTCCATCCTGCTCATGAGACACAGAAAAGCCTAAATTGGGCCAAAAAGCAAAGAGGGATTTTTGAAAATGAGTTCATCAAACATTATGTAAGAGCAGAACTGTGTGTCTCCCCTCTGCTGCTTTGATGACTTGTTCTGATCTCTTTGCAGATAATGATGATTGCAGTTAATTATCATGCTGTAACGCACCGAGGCATCAGGAAGCTCGTCGGGCTGGGTGTTGTTTACTATCGCTGCTGCCTCATGTGAGATGCTCTTCCTGAATCCTTCTGCATAAGCACATTTGGATGCTCACTTTTGAGCATTTTTGACACGCGTGCACTCACTGCTCCGGGCTTCTCAGCTGCAACAAACAGCTCATACTGCAGCTCAAAATAGTGCATTTTGTGTTGGATGTAGTTAGCGTCCACTCGGGCCAATTCATTTATAAAAAAACAGACTTATTTTGCGTGACTTTTCTCTGACCTACACACGTCGCCACAACAGAGACCTTATCTGCCCAGCTCAAAAACCAGATACCGACTGTGTCTCAGTGTTGGCAAAGCAAACACAAATGCCTCCGTCATTTGAAGTAAAAACAGGCAGAGTAATGGGCCAGCTGATTGCCATCACACTTCCTCCCCAGTGAGCTCCGGGGCGAGCACGAGGGGGCCATCGACCGGCCTCCTTATGCAACCAGACACGATCTGTCTGGCACCAGCGTATTAACGCAGGCTGATGTACATACAGACAGACATGAGGGAACAGGTTTGTCCAAAGAAGACCGAGGCGATCGTGGATGATGATCGCACACTTATCTGTTTGTACCTCACACATGGAGTGGCCATCAGAGTTGACAGGTTCACAGGATGCGGAGACACGTGTGTTTATAGGGGGTGGACAAAATAAAGGAAACACTAGTACGATATTTAAACCTGAAAAACCTCAACTTTATTGTTTTTGCACAAAAAGACAAAAAGGTCAATTAATGCATTTTTCTTTTATCTCTGTCTTGACATCAATCTCTGCATATTAAAATCTCTAAAAATGCTCACACCAGTCAAGCATTGTTTCCTACAGCATGTCAATAACGGTGCATAAACATGATGAACATCCAGTAAATAAGGGAAAACTTGCTCCCACCCCCAAACAGCTAAATGGTTGTTTAATATTGTGAGTCACAACAAGACTCTGTTTTCAGGTTCACAGGGGTTAGATCAGCCTGTTTCCCTCTCCCACTCCTTAAGGTGATTATGAATGAACAAAGGTTTGCATTTATCAATAATTAACACGGCCTTAATTATGCTAATTCAGGGGTGGTTTGCACCTGAGGCTTAGTCGTCGTGCTTGGGAATTTAACCCGATCCCAAACAGCGCCACTGAATATTTCTTTTAGGAACAATGAAAACTATTGTAGAAAACATGCTGAGCTGGTGAGCGTCTCGTTCACAGTTATGTGTCAAGGTCGTTCTTAAGACTTGTCCTTAGAAAGTAGATCTCATTATCTTAATATAGCACACAACAGCTTTAATCCAAAGCCTCGCTGCAAACACGCAGTCGCCGGCTGGGAGTCTGGGAGGCTGCGTGTTCACCTGCCATTAAATATCTGAGGCAGACAGGTGTAATGAGATTTCAATTTTCACCTCAGACTTTAAACCTCGTTCTGTTGAGCAAACAGGACTGAATGAGCTCTGACCAAAGCTATCAGCCTGCACACGCATCAGACTGAAAGTTGATCAGATGGGAAATGTGGCAAAATGGCTGCAACAAATTTATCCATTAAAGCTTTCTGTGGTCTCCTTGCAAATACTACATGGTAAAATCAGACATTTAGTGGTGCAGGTTTTAAGCCTGTCCGAAGCCTTTTGTAGCCGCAGACGAAGCTTTGTCAAGTGTGATTAATGTCCTCAAGTGACATCAGTGAGTCACCATCAGACGGGCTTGAGAGTGGAAAAAAATCTAAAGGGTGTGAGGTTAGAAAAGTGACTTTGACAGACCTCTGTAACCTGCTCCTCATCTCTGCTTGAGGCTACTCACACAACACATCTGAATCTCAGAGCAAACTGACGGTGGTCACGTTGCATTGTGGGTAATGTAGGTGACAGATTTTGACAGTGGTTCTGCTGGATCCTTATTTTACTGTCCAATGTATCTGGGTCGATATCGATGTCAGCA
Source organism: Centropyge bicolor (assembly GCA_037975185.1). Classification (NCBI taxonomy): domain Eukaryota; kingdom Metazoa; phylum Chordata; class Actinopteri; family Pomacanthidae; genus Centropyge; species Centropyge bicolor. The sequence continues at coordinate 458,615 of JBBMOC010000099.1, read as the reverse complement.
TGTGACACAGATTGAATGCTCACTTGGATTAAAAGGAAATGGGCAGAATGTCATTTCTGTATTTCATTCGATCTCTGCCTCACGCTCTTAACTCGGCCTTAATGCATTGTTTCTTACTGCACAAAGAGGATTAACATATTAAAGTATTGCAGGGTTTAGCGAGGGCAACAATAAGTCGTGACCTTATGCATCACTAACACAACAGTCGGTGTGGATTTGTCAGCAGGGTTTGACCAAGGATCTCTGAAAGGTCGTGGCCTTTCACCACGATTTTGTCACACCATGCTGAGCCTACATGAGTAACTTAGTGGTTGTCAGATACAGTATAAAGTCCCATGAAGATAAGATGCAGTGAATTGATTTATGTCAGGAAATGGGATCATGACAGCTGTAAAGATTCAGGATTCTGCAATGAGGGCACATAGAGGGAATAAAAAGGCAACAGAAAGAGACTAGAAAATGAATGGATTTCTTTACATTAGTAATATTAAATGATATTGATTGATAATTGATATATACTTGATTACTCACTGACTTGCAGTGAAGGTGAATTAATTTGTCTACTTGTGTCCTGTAAATTAATTTAATGAGTTTCAAGAATATGCCACTTGTGCATGATTATGAATTTCTATTTGAATGATTGATAAGATCATTGCACCATCACAGGCCTGGTTATGTAAGTGGTGCCCATTTTAATATTGGATCCAACCGGAGGGATAATCCATCATTTTATATTATGAACATTCTAACAGGGTTTCCAGGAATCTGATGCCCTGCAGTTATCAGTGTTCTCCCCCATTTTGTTCATCTCTGCAAGCCATGATTCATCTGCAGTCCTTTAAAAATTCATGTATCATATGGTCACCGTTCAGTACTCGAGGTACTCGGATACATGTCCAACTATGATACCAAACCTCCTTAGCCCCTTTAACCAACAAACACTGGGACTACCCATACTACTACGCTATTTATGTCAGAAAGATATTTTGTATGTCCAAGTGTGTCAAATGCATAGACTGTATAAAATATGGACGTAGTGTCCGTGACGTCACCCATAGGTTTCTGAAGAGCAAAAATGAAGCAAATCGTAGTGCGTAGCCATCTTGGTAGCCTACCTCCGGTTACTCCAAATATGGACAAAGAGGTGGAGCTAGGGCGGAGCTGAGGCGGGTCGAATGAACGCTATTGGCTGAAAAAAAACGCTTTATTCGAAATAATCAAACTAGCTACGGCTAACCAGCTAGGTTAAATGCTAAATATCGTTGCTAGCCGGCTAACCCCACGACGATCTCTTTCCCAAACTCAGTGACTAGAATTAGCCGGGCTTAGATTGACAGCTATGAATTGTGCATAATGATGTATGCTGTATATTTTAAACGAACGCCTTATAAAAAAATTCGCCCCCCCAGAGTTGTCATGGAGTAGAAAAACAGCTTATGAGACTAGAGCCATGTTTTGAACCAGGCTGTAAATATGTTTTTTTTCTGTCGTAAAATCGGACATTTTAACATGGGGCTCAAATGTAATTGACTCCCTTCTGCAGCCTGCTCTAGCGGTTATTCGAGGAACTGCAGCTTTTTTGCACTTCCGCATTGGCTTTATTTTTCAGCGGCAGAGGTTGCCGCTTGGTCAAATGCAGTATGCCAAAAATACCAGGATGTTTCACTGTATCCGGTCACATTTTGCAGTGTGCAGGCCTGCGTGCTTCTCTGGCTATTTGTCACATCAAATAAGCCAGTGAAAGGGGACAGGCAGACGACAGCTCAGTGACGGATGACAGCGAATTCGAGCACATTCGAATTTCGCAGACTGCGACGGATGTAGGAGCGAGAGGGTCAAGGTGCAATGTATGCGCAGTGCACGCAACAGAACGCGCTTTGTAAGAGCAGCTACAGTAACAAGACAAAGTGTGTGGTTTTGGAAGGCAGCCTAGATTTTATCAGAGAATAAAGGAGGAGCTGTGCATTTTATATTTTCATTTCTAACAGATGGTCTTTGTGACAGATGTCAGGTCTCTCTCCTCACCTGAGGACGACCATCTGTGCAAGACACTGTGAGTCATAACTGAAATAAGCTTGGGAAGGAACACGGCACTGTGCTGTTATTGCTCCTCATGTCGTCCCCTAAGAAATTCTTCACAAGCACACAGACATGCTTTTGTGGCTCTTGGCTCATACAGGATGAAGAATGCTTTCTTGCCAGTAAACCGGGGGGAGATGGACAGCTGGGAGCCAGAAATAACGGGTGTGGGGGCTTCAGCATACACACTGTATGAGCCAAGCCTCCCCTCAAACAACCCTGCTGTACGCTCTATAACTGGGAGGCACAGGAACGAGGCCAGCTCCCCGTTGAGCCGAAGCCCGAGCGACTGAAAGCACAGAGGATGCATGCAGTGACACACAGTCCCCTCATTTCCATTCACTCTGCAATGCATGATGATAAAATGTGAATGTTTAACAACTGTCATTTTGTGAGCTGCCATCATGATTTCAGCATCTTTTCTTTTTAGCTTTTCATCATCACCTGCCACCTGTTGGGAGGTTGTGAGTCGACTAAACCAGCAAACTAAGACCTGAAATGTAAAAAGGATTTGCTCCATAAACTGTAAAATATTGAATTAATTAAGTGGAATAATAAAAAAACAATGCCAACCAAGATGAATGTATTGATATCAGACCTTCAATCCATACACTTTCAAATTCACTTGGATAAGATAAGATAAGATAAGATAAGACAAGATAAGACAATTCTTTATTGATCCCCCATAGGGGAAATTCGGGTGTTACAGCAGCACAAGCATACAATCAGATAGAAGTATAAAGTATACAAAATAAAAAACTATAAGAAAGTATATAAAAAAAAGTACAAGTGGAACCTAATAAAAAAAAGTACAAGTGGAACCTAAAGTGGCTTAGTGAAGATAAAGTGACAACATCAAATAACAAAACAGCAGCAAATGAGAATATGAGGTAGATAATGCAGCATAGTCATGTCAGTAAAGCAGCCAAATGTAAATATTGCAACCTGAGAAAAGATAACGGCCTAATGAATATATATATAAGAGGAGGTATGTACAACTGAGTGCAAATGGCAGATCCAGCAAGCAGCAACGCAAGCAGCATGGAGCAGCAACGTAAGGCAGTGTAACAGTAGTTGATCTGACTTAATATGTTAGGTTTTAGTGAGCTTGTCTTCTCAGGTTCAGTGATCCTGAATCAGCGAGTTTTACATTTTCACAACTCATGAGATGATTAACCTAACTATTCAAGTTCAGTTCAATTAACTCGCATTTTCAAGGCAGCCGGGAAACAAGTTGAAACAGCTTAACATGCTTAAAGTTAATGAAACATGCACACAGCTCCACCTTTCCTCCATCAACATTTTATCTTTCAGAATAGCTTTTTGTGTTGGTTTAGGGTTTTTTTCCTCATTTGCATCCCCGACACAGTTTTTATTTGTCAAAGCAAACCAAAAAAAAAAAGTCTGAATTTGTTTTAATCCTTAATATAAGAGCAGAGAACACTATAAAGTCCTAAAAAAGGAAATCTCTAAAAAAAGGAAATTAGTGAAACAAGACAAAAAACCTTCAGCCATCAGGGCCTGGCTTGTTGCTGGTGATGGTCAGCGAACCTCTAAGTGTTTATACAATAGCTTCCCTGGCCATGGTGTGTGTTCAGCATCTGCTGGGACCTGAAATTCCCTCGGGGACACACACTGAAGAGGACATGAATGGAATATCAACAGTCCGTGTCTCTGTCGTTTTTTTCCTGCCAGGATAAAAAGAAGTGCCAGGGATCACGGCTTAAGTCCCGTTTGTTACACCCTCATTCAGATGCATATGAGCCCTCGGCCCTGTGCTCCGGCTCGGCCCTCTTTTGAAAGTCCGGTTTTCTGTCCCTCCGGCTCTGAAGCTCATTTTCCCTGAGTGTGTCCTGTGAATAGCAAAGAGCTCCCTGTGCCCCTTTTTGCTGCTGACCACTTCTCCCTTTTCACAAACTTTGCAGAGGGGACGTGCTCTGCATGGTAACACCGAGGAACAGAATGTGTTCGGGCCTATTCATAGTCGCCATTCTTCATCTTCTGCATGTAGGAAGTTGAGTGTTTACCACAGAGATGCTGATGAGCAAAGAGGACATTCTGCATGTGTTCTATATATACAGTACCTCTATATGTGTGTGTACTGTATATGTATGGGTGGTGTATATATATATATAGTGTGTGTGTGTGTGTGTGTGTGTGTGTGTGTGTGTGTGTTTACAATGATTTATCTCCTCTTTACAAGCAGCAGCAGTTGTACATGCAGTACTTGCCTGGCGTGCAGTGTGGTGCAGTGTTTAACATAACTCCTACTAGTGGATTCACTGCAGTGGACAAAATGGGCAACTTTCCAGGTTTTTGAAAGTGAGGCTGCAGAAAAAAGCAAGAACAGTTCTGCATTCAGCCTGTGTGTGTAAAACTTTATTATCAAGTCATGGATGCATTAATAAATATTCAGTTATGCTCACATGCTAAATCAAACTCAGTGACCCACTGCAGCGTTGTTTCGTGGCTATGTTCACCCTGTGAGCACTTTTTAATCCATCTGATCACTGCTGAAATCTAGTTTAAATAAAAATTGGGATTATGTGAGGTCTTACATAATGTAATCCCTGTAGGGGGAAAACAGATTCAGTCAAATCTGTGTCCTGGTAGAGTTCACTGGAATTTCATTTAACAAGCGGTGAAAGCCTCACAATGAAGAAAGAGTTTAAAGAACACATACCACACCACCGTCATTATTTATGCAATTAACCAGATGTCTGTGAACACACACACTGACCAGATGTGTAAGCCTGCACCTTCATGTATTTCCTTTACCTCAAGTATCCACAAGAGAGCCCAAAAGAAAGCAAAACTCTGAACTTAAACATTGACCAGATCGTTCTTATCATTCCTCCTCAGCCCCTCTTGAGATGTCATGTGCACCCGCTGGACTCTAAAGTTTCCCTGCACGCTGTCTGAGTTATCAGGAACAACATCCCACATAATGAATTTGTGGCGGGTCCTGAATGAAGGAAGCTTTTAAACAAACAGATTTGTACTTTGTCATCATTTGTGTGTGTGTGTGTGATGGAGCCTCACTCAGATTACATAAAACAGTGTCCCCAATCCAGTTGCTCCTAATGAATCATCTGGACTCAGTTTGTGTATTTTTGGCCCCCGTCTGTCTGAGAAAAGGACAGAGGAGGTCAGAGCGGTTTGCTGTTGTATGAGGGAGTTGCACTGTTATTACTCCCCCCTTCGAATGTTTTTTCATGCCGCTCATCCATCACAGTCGCTGCCTTCGGACCGAATGCGTCCTGTATCATGTGTGTGTGTGTTTTGGGGCCTGTGTGTGTGTTTGTGTGACTGCAAAGTGACCTTTTCCACCAAAGGCACAGGATGTACTCGTTTCTGTGTAATGGCATAATAATTGTAGGTTTGAAATTACTTCGCACAGTTTAAAAAGTTGCAGGTGAGCAAGCAAAGTGTGCACACATTACATGAACATATTACAAACACCATGAAGAAATCTTGGCATTAAATCACTGAACAGTGCAATATGTTCTAAGTATGCTTGATTGTATTTATTGCATTGTGTTATGTGGTTACTGATAAGCAGTAGCTCTAATTTGCTAATGCTAATTCAGCAGCAGGTTTGGCATACAGTTAAGCTAATTAACAAATACCCTCACTTGGATCCACTGACACTCACTCAGCCGAATCTCTTCAGCTATAGGGGGCATTTTACTGTCTTTCAGCTCATTGTTTTAGTGTTTGCACCTACAAATTTGCTGATTTAGCCCCAGCAGACACTACCTGCCTATCTCCAAATAGCAGGCAGACATATTTACCTGGTGAACATAGTGGATCATTTAGCTGCTGAGGAGCCAGATGTTTCTTTCAGTATCAAAAACAGAGCAAAATAAGCAGAGTTAATATTGAATTTACATTTGCCAGGTGGCCAGAAACACAACTCTGACTGAATGATAATTTTGCTATTTGTCTGCAGGATGTGTGAACAGGCTGTTTGTTAACATGTTCACCATATCAACTCACTAAACACCAAGAAAAGAAATGTCAACGCAAAGTATCTTCTTATGCAACCGTGGAACCAGCTGTAGTCTTTCACAAATTGTACTCATACAGTGTCATTCCTCAAGACCAGGAAATGACCTTTGGTGTTTTAAATTACTTAACCCTAACATTAACAAAAGATATAGTATCATCAGCAAAATAAAGCAACAAAGACAATGCAGAGTTAAAGAACATTTACAGTAGAGACAGATATAGTCAGATAGACTGAGGATACAGATCAAGGATTAACCTCAGTAAGAAATAATCACTTGTAAATATTCTGGTCAGCATTTAAATAAGTTTAATTAGTCATGAGACAAACAGTGATGAATGTTATCAGGAAACTTCAGAGTCATTCATCAGAAAACTTGCAGACATCATTTCCCCTCGGCTCCATCTAAACCCTGATTACTGAGGCTGCAAGATAAGGCTCACTCATAGAAACTCATAATTGAGAGCGTTTTAATGATTGTTAATTTCAGGGAGATATGAAAACTAAATACAAGTCCTCAATAGATAGTTGCTGCTCCACCTACCTCTGTGAATTATGATGTACAACTTACTGTAAATGTCAAATCGTGAGAGCAGCTAGTGTGGGAACGACGGACACAACAAACGACCAGGGAATAAATGATTCTCTCACATAGACTTTCTCACATTTAGGCTTATAAAAGTAAAGTCATGTTGACAGAGAGACAACATATTGACAACCTACTGATCCGATGGTGTAGCAGCAGACAAACTGATGGCCTGTGGGAATAAAAGTGCAAATAGCTTTAGCAACATCAGTTATGATTGATATTAAACTAACCTCGGCATATTGAAGCTTCTTCATGTGTTCATTCCCAAATGACTGAAGGTTTGCAAAATGGCCACAGAGTCAGAAGCTTTAGATTTGGCTCGTGCTTTCTTTTCTAATTAAAATGACATCCAATGCTTTACTAAAGAGCAGGTTCTTTATTTGGAATATCACATATGGTGCCAATCACTAAAATAGTAGAAGGTGTGAAAAAGACATTATAAACAGGGGGGTTACATGAAAATGTGGGCCCATGTGTACATGCAGTCAAATCCCCTTCTGAATCCACTCTCACACATTTATAAATAACTGAATCGAAAGCTAATCACATGCATCTCTAGTGTCAGAGTTAAGCATCTGCTATTATAAAAGATGAATCTTTGACAGTCTGAAAAACCTAAGAAGTCGTTTGACAACATTTATCGTGGCTTCGAAGGTTTTTCCAGAATCATCTCAGACTCATCTCATCTTTTACCCACTGACATAAAATAATATTCCACCTGCTGCAAGACTGTATGAGACCTATTCTCTTGCTCATTTTGCACAACAAAAAAAAAATCTAAAATAATGGAAAATGGTTTGACCCCATCCCAGGGTCGTGTACACCTTTCAGAAAGGATACAATCAGAATTTATTTATGTTGATGACGATGCAAACTGCAGGTAAAAAACAAACTTATTCTTTCAGGTTCTTTGACAAACCTCAATCACAAAACCAGACAAGTGAGAGATACTCTGTCCTAAATAAAGACATAAAAAAGAACTACAGGGTATATATTGTTTTTACCCTCTTATAAATAGTCCGGGTCAGTGGGGTCTGTGGGGAAGTGCTGGCAGGGTCAGCAGTGCATCAGAGGGATCAGATGATGGTAATTTACTGTAGCTACTGTGGCAGACACCAGTTGCTCAGGTGTTGAAGGCTGAATGTGATGTATTACAGTCGATCATTTAGCACTCAGTACCGGATAAAGTTCATACTTATCTCATATGTCTGCGGGAAGAGGAAGCTGGAGCCAGGACAGAGTAGTAAGAAGGTTACACTTTAACAGCAATTCTTTCACAATAAAATATCACAACTGGTCTATGCTGGCTGATATATTATATTTGCTTGTGTAAAATAATACGTTAGAACATGATGTCTGAATGACTGAATGAGGGGGGCCGCTCCCATGAGAAGCACTTGGCAAAAGGTGACGTCTGGGATGACAAGGAAAGTAAATGTGTCATGAGTCGAGGACATGTAAAGATAGTCCAGGCTCAGTTACTGTACATAGAGAGGGGATGAGAAAAAAAAAATCTTCCCACTGCAGGAAGATCATAAAACAATTGATCATTAAGGAAGTCATGTGAGGTACAGATAGCAAAGCATTTACTGCCTGACTGCACAGAATGGCTATAGTGTATATGAAAAATATTTAAAAATGAGCCAAAAATATGAGAAATTTTTTGGTCTCTTTCTGCAAGTTTATTTTACACATCTTGATTTAAAGCAGAACATTTGCAGCAATCTATAAACATTGAGGCTATTTTATATTAGGGGTACCTCAAATCCTGGGTTAATATCAGTGGTTCCCAGCTCTGAGTTTTTTTCATGAATAGCCCAGTTGATGTCTATGGCCCAGTCAATAGTGCCTCAGTACCCTGTTGAGAAACAAGTGCACCATCCTCTTGTCTTTTCTCCCAATGCTCTGTGACCTACTTGCAGTTTGAGCGGCTCGAAGATGGCGGCGACGACATGAGCAAGCACTTGTTACGAAGCCAAAACAAGGGACAATGGGGAGAGCAGTTGTAGTATTGTACAAATGTGAATATATTATTTACGCACAGGGCTTCAGAGACTTGTAGGGTTGTGGTAATTCCTCAGACACCAGTAGAGGTCAGTAGAATCACGGTGGCCTAATTCCCTTTTAACTTGAACTGAATTTCAAATAAGCTTCTTAAAAAAACATCCTGATAAATTATAACTCCTTCTGTTAGAACAGTTTTTAGAGAACACTTGCAGATTTTTACGCTGACACTCACGTTGTGACTCACATTATGTCATAAAGCAGACATTAAAACAGGCCACCTCGTCCCTGAAACGAGCAGACTGACGCCGCCGGGAGCTACAGTATTGACTCCTTCAGACAGCTCTATAAATAGCACTGGATGCCTGTTTTCTTAGCAGGGCCCTAACGACTGTCTGCTCACCCTCAAAGAGCAACATAACCCATATTGGCCACAGTGCCATCTCTCCACAGTCTCATTGATGGACGGAGCAGAACACGTTCACAGCAGTAGGTTGGTGTTGAAACACACCCTTGACACTGATGCTGTTATTCGTCATCCAGTTTTCCCAGACGAGGCGACAGATGAAACAGATCAAAAGCTGGACATCAATGAAGGAACTGAAGGTGATTATTGGCTCTGGTGCGCCTCCTCTGGTTTGTTTCAGAAAGGCTGGGTGAGATTGTGAGAAGGATTAAAAGGCCTGTAAAGCTATTTTTATCATCAGCTTCCTACTACCAGCAATGAGGTTTTTTATGGTCGCACAATAATCTGCAAAACAGCTTTCATGGTTTCACGTGAGATTTTACGTATTTTTTATTCATTCTGTGCTTCCTGATTTGAAGTGGGCGGGACTGAGTGACTGTGACTGCAGACAGTGTGGATTGTTCATGTTGACGTCAATGCCAGTCAAATATGATCAAACACAGTCCATACGGTCCAGAAGCAGATGGGTTTTATAGCATTTAACTCTTCATAAATAAAACCAAACAATACTTCTCTCTTGAACTTTGACTGTGGTGCATTTATGTTGAACATTAAGAATTTTATCCAAATTTTCAAGGGGCTTTTAATTTGTAAGATTTGCCTGTTTGTGTTGGTATGACAATCAAGCTGTTCTTTTTACTTCAAGTGTTGCTGGAATTTGACATCTTCTGATTTGAATTTTGTAAATATAATTTTAGTGGAATCGACCTAGCTTGCATCAAAGAGTCAGAAATCTCAACGTCTGGCCAAATTAACCCAAAACTGCTGTTTTGTTATTTAGGTTAACTAAGCATAAGAACCAATTCTATTACAATTTTCAGATTTAAGACAAAATGATACAATCTGTGATTCATCCCGCTGAGCTTTCTGCATACAGGGTCAAACACAGCCTGTACATTAATACCAAAAAGCAAAGTCCCTGAGGGGAGTTGATGTGTTACATAAACCTTTTTGGTTCAAAAGCATGTTGTATGATTTAGATACACGAGGGAGCAAATAAACTCTGGACTGCATCAAACAGAATGACCTTTACGTGACCTTCCACTGTTTGCAGCGGTCGTGCTGAATCCAAACGAAAACTGGTGAGAAAAAGGCTTCGGCCTAATTACGAGGGGAGTCGATGTGGCTGAGCTAAACGCTGCAGTGTGTGCGAGTCAACAGCGCAGTGGAGAGATGAAGGGATCTGTCGTCTGGTGCTGAGCAAGACGACTGCTTAAAGAAAGACTGTAATTATCAAAGTGTAGATCGGTATCTCGGGGAAATGGTGCAGCAGTTGAGAAAGCCATTACAGGTCGGAGATCTGGATCAGTACTGAGCAAATGAATGGCAACGTTTATGTGTTATGTAAGCAGTCAGAGAGGTGAGGGAGGCGAAGAGGGTGAGAAACTGAATACAGAAGCATGTGGAGGGAGCCAGACTAAACAGAATATGAGGGCTGGATGAAGCAGCAAAGATTGGTCTGTACTGTACAGTAAAGGTGATGCGGGGGATGAGAACACTTGTTAATGTTTATCATGTCCCACATCTTCAGATAATATGAGGTTTTGTAGATGAGAGCTCACTGTACAGACCAGACTGCTGGTCGCCTGTGTGTGTGTGTGTCAGGGGAGGCAGCGAGGGATGTGACCTTGGAAAGATATTGTTATAATGTAAACAGTAAGGCGGCCTGCTCTGCCAGCTTTGCTACTGACCTGTTTTAAAGGGGAAGAAAATTTGTTTTCTTCTTCGGAAACATAGTCATTCTCTAAATCACTATGATTTGAATGCAGATCTTTCAGCCTGCAACGTCACGCTTTACAAAACCTCCTCCCTGAAACTCGTTCATGAAGCTGCCTTTGTCAAGCTACCAGATCATCTCTACATTTATTAGATATATATATATAGACATATATTGTTGAAATATACAAACTCCATTCTTAAATTAGTTCACTTAGATGTTTGCCTCTATCTGTTGTTAAGGATGAAGAATCAGGTGATGTTAGGATAAATCTTATATTTAAATCAATTTAGTTATAGTCTGAAAGACATCTGTGAGAAAGATGGACTGAATAGTGTCCAGTCAAAACATAATGTCATGTGGTTTAGACTGTGTGGGTGGATGATTTTTTCTTTCTCTTTTGTGTATTTTCCTGTATTTTTTCTTTTCATTTTATTTGTTTTTCAATCTGTCAGTCAAGTGTATGGGAATGTGCTTTCTGTGAGAACAGTGTAAAACTAATGAAAACATTCTTTTAAAGTTGGTCACAAAAGTAATTTTGCTCAAACTTTTCTGTAGAAAAATCATATCAGACACAAGGTATTGTCGTTTGTCTCTCTCTAGTTTTTATCTCTTACCTGTAATTATGTTTTATGATTTTCTTATTAGGGCACTATAACTTTGTTTTTAACTGTAATGTATTTATTGTTCTCATTGATCCATTATTATCTTATTATTCTGGCACTGACTTTCGCCTCATGCAGCCAGTCAAAGTTAATGTTCAGTATTAACGAAGGATTAATGATTTGTAGGTTAATCACGTTTCACAGAGTAAGAGATAGTTTATCACGACAAAGCAGCACAGCGACTCTGTAGTTTGGACTTGTTACACATTTTTTGGTCGTGTTTCATTCATGCTTACACACCTTTGAAATCAACAGGTACATCACTTTAGAGCAAAGTCATGTTCAACCTGCAGACACATCAACATAGGATGTTCCCCTTCAGCTCTCACTTGTTTATTTGTGTCTGTGTAAAAATAAAAACCTGCATCTTCCTGCTCTCCATCTGCCAAAGTAAAGTTAATAGTCCCATTATAACTAATGGATTGTTCTCATAGTTTATTCAGTGCATCCTCTTGCCTTTCCATTGTCTTTGGCCTCTGGGAAGCTGCTAATGCGGCGCCAGTCATCGCTTAGGTAAATTGTTATGTCTGATGGTTTTTGCCACTAATGACAAAACAGTAGCACATCAACAATAGCAAACGTAAGAAAGGAAGATGACATGCAAATAATAAACAGACAGACAAATAAACACAATGATTGTTACTGTGTCACATGATAAAATCTAAATTAAAAATTATTCACTTGAATGACATAACTTTTATGTGTATGTTTTCTTACCTTATGAACTACAAAGCACCTGTTAATAACAAGATTTATTTACTGGAAGATAATCAAAATAAGTCATGCTGTCAAACAGTATATGAGATAATAATATATGAGGAATTAATCAGCAGCCACTTACAACCACTTCCTGCCCCACTTGCCTCCACTTGTTGCTTAAATAAACATGGAAAAGGAAGTAAAAGAGAGGAGGTGGAGGGTCGGGGGATACAATCAGGATGAGTGCACATAAACTTAATTTAGACTCCTGGGTGTTTTTTAATGAGCACTGATCCAGTTATGTCCTACACACACACACACACACACACGTCTGTCTGTCTCTGTTCTTTGTCATAGACAGTATGTACACATACACACTCATACACTCCTTTGCTGACTGATCTTACAGAGAAATAGGGGAAGGAAATGTTTGCTTACGCTCAGTCAGCTGATGACCGACACAGAGTTTCCTGTTCTAATGACCTTCTGTCCACGGTGTAATTCCACTGTATGCTGTAACAATGTTTCTAACTTATGAATGAACCATTCATGGCGTTTTGGTGAGCTTTGGACAGGCACGACGGCTGATTAGGCCTTTTCTTTTCCTGCAAATTATTTGCCAGCAGAGTGAGATTTCAGCCAAGGACGAGACCTACCCAAATACCAACCTGTTAATCTGTCTACAGACAAAACACAGTAACACAGAGCTGGTGTAAAAGTGAAACAAGCTCCCTCAGCTGATCATAGTAGTAAATGGTCTCTGACTGCCACCTGGTGGAAAGAGCTTGAAACTCAGAGGAATGATGGGATATTATTTAGAGCAAATGGTTTCCTCGTTTTTGATTTAATTTTGTTTTTATTGATTGGACATAATCTTATTTATTGCAACAATAAGTTACTGTAGATTGGATCGAATACAACGAGTATTGTAAAAGGAGCTAGGCCAGGCACTAATATATAGTACTGTGTGCTGTACTTGTACACTCCATATACTGTACATATCATACTGTGGGTCTTCTTACAGACGCAATGAAGGACATAATTGATTGGATGGATGTCATTTATTTATCAACAAATATAAAAATAAAACATTTAATTAGGTCAGAGGTCATTTACTTTATTCATTAATTATTATTTATAATTGTGTTACTACTACTACTACTACTATCGATACTACGACTACTACTACTAGAAGAAGAAGAAGAAGAAGAAGAAGAAGAAAATAAGAATGATGACAGCAATAAGAAGTAAAATAAAGAAATAAATGTAGTCTCTACCAAAGCTAAGAAGAAGAAGAAAATAAGAATGATAGCAATAATAAGAGGAAGTAAAATGTTTACATAATAAAGAAACAAATATAGTTTCTTTATTTATAGTAACCTTTATCCTCCTTACCGGCGCAGCTCGTACTAATATTTAAAGACCCGCGCCACAGCCGGCCCAAAACATAAGTCTCAACCAATCAGTGTTGTCTGAGGGTGATGACGTCGCAGCGGATTGGCTAAACTCCCAGCCAATTAAGCGTTTCTATTCAGGGACACTTCCGCATCGCCAGTTTTCAATCCAGCTACGCTCATTTCTGAAGCTTGTTGCTGTTGTATGTGAAGTTGAAGGCTCGTCTGGAGATTTGAGGATTTGAGAGCAGGCAACCGTCTGAATAGTGGGGTGAAACAAGATGAAGGCCATGAGGTAAGGACTCATTTTATTCATGAAAATACTCCAGCCCTCTGAACAACTTTTGTATTATCAGTTAAGCTCGTGTTTTGGTAAACTACCTTCATTTTAGTTAACTTTATTCACAAGTTACTTGCTGTACAAAAGTTTTAAAAGTTAAAAACACTCTTAATAGTTATTAGAGTTAAACGTTTTATTTGGTGTGGTTGTTTTGCTTTTGCTTGTATCACACCCCTTTTGCTGGTGGGAACAGTTGGGTAACAGTGATTTCTCAATATTCAGAAGTTTCTTCCGGCCCTGGTCTTCCACTGTGAGGCTGGAGAACAAGACCGTGCTCATCACTGGTGCCAACACTGGCATTGGCAAAGAGACAGCCATCGACTTGGCCAAGAGAGGTTGGTCCGCCTTGAGATATGGCTGAAGTTTGAATAATGACCTCTGCACTCAGAAATTATCCTAATAAATAAAAGCATTTTGCTTTGTCATCATTACTGGTAGTTTTACCAGCACCAAACTGGGCAGGCCCTTATTTGATATTTATGGGTGTGGTGACATCATAAAATATCTTGGTTCTGTGCTGATATCACAACAATTAGTCTCAGTGCAAAATAGTTTGATACACATTCAGACGTTCAGGCAATTTCAGCTAAATACAATCCATTTGTTGTTTATTTAATTATGGTACAGCAAATGAATAAACACACATAACATCATGTTCATTGTATTTCACTTGATGTTTGATCTGTTTTCATTTTGCATCTTAAATCTTCCATAAAATACAACTGTGACTAAATACAAAGAGCAAATATTATTTAAATTGATGAAGCATTCAGTTGAAGTTAATAAGTCTCAAAACATTCAACTGGTAGTTTTCGATACTCTTGATCTGCTCTTAAACTGGATCAGAATTATTCATTACAAGGTACAAAGACTAAAGAAAATAAAGAAAATTCCAGCCATTTCATATTGTCTCTTTAATTATCTGTGAAGTTTAATATGTGAATTTGCGTGTGCTGGAACACAAGTAAGTACATTTCCAATTTGAACCTTTTTTACTCTGTTTTTCAATTGAACCTCAGTAAAACAGACTGTAGTGATGATGCAGTGAGCAAAGTGAATTCTGGAGCTGCTTCATAGGAATATAATTTTATGTTTTATTTTTTATAACCCTCCATTTTCCATCACAGAGTTTTAAAATCAAAATCAATTCTATGAGTTTCCCCTTTTTATTTTGCCCCGTTGAAACTAGCTTCTTAAATTCCCCTTTAAAAAATTCAAGACTCATCATAACACATTTTGTCACGAGGGGGAGCTCTTTGTCTATATTACATGCATGCCTTGTGTGTGTGTACATGTTGTATCACTGTTGTTTTTTTTCCTGTGTTAGGGGCAAGGATCATCATGGCATGCCGAGACATGGAGAGAGGGGATGCTGCTCTGAAAGAAGTCATTGAAAAATCAAGCAGCAATAATGTTGTTTGCATGAAACTTGACTTGGCAGACAGCAAATCCATCAGAGAATTTGCTGAAGCCATCAACAAAGGTGAACTAGCTTGTTCCTCCGAAAACTGAACCCATGAATCAAGTTTAAAGCCACAACATTTGACTTCCTAATGTTCTTCTCTGCAGATGAGCCCAAACTCGACATTCTCATCAACAATGCTGGAGTGATGGTTTGCCCTTATGGGAAAACAGCAGATGGCTTTGAGATGCAGATCGGTGTCAATCACCTGGGTAAATAAACCAACACAGCCTGTAACCTCTGTACCTTTTTTTTTTAATAATGTTATGTCATTTTCATATACAATCAAAAAATTATTTTAAAAGAAATTTTGAAGCCATTTGACTCTTATTGTAAACAGAACTAATTGCATGAGAGAAAGCAAACCTTGAAGCAACTTAGTGTTGCTGTCTTTACCTACATGTAATGTCCACTAGGAGGCAGGCATGTAAGTTTTCTTCACCCTGCAGTTGGCAACTTTAGTTCTTACTATGCATTTGAATGCAGCAGTAGTTTGGTTTTGCAATAATATTCTTGATGGGTTACTTTCTGAGACTAATTAGATTATGTCAGAACATACATAGCATCACTTTTAAAGGGGAATTTACAACCCCGATTTCAAAAAGGTTGGGATGATGTGTAAAAGATAAATAACAGAATGCAATCATTTGCAAATCAGCTGTGTTTACCAACAGAGATTTTACGAAGTCCATGTATTAATCTCCTTTATACAATCATGTACTTGACAAAGTGTTGAACCTCTCTCCATCCTCGCTTGTCTTTGACTGAGTCTTTCCAGGATGAACCTTTCATTCAGAATAAGAAGATATTTACAAAAATCAATGAAGCTGATGAGGTCAAACATTAAATAAGACAAAAAAAGATTAGAATAAATGATCACATTCTCTTTTATGATTTACAAAGCGTCTGAACCTTTTTGAATCAGGGTTGTACATTTAATGCTGTCACTGTATCCAGCCCTCTATTATACTGAACTGTTTTGCTCCACTGTTCTTTTGCGGTTAAATATTAATTGGTGATAAGGAAATATGTCAGATGAGCACCTTATCATCCTGCCATCAGAAAATTTGTCCCGGCCAAGTTCAGTTATGTCAGACGTTTTTTTAATACTCTGTAGGTAGGAATAGGTTTAAAGTTACAAAGGAGGATGAAATATAACCAAGAGATTCTGAGTGGACATGACAGATCTATTTGGTCCTAGCTTTAGCAATAAAAATGAACAAACTTGGATCAATACATTTAATTACATTTGGCAGTTTTTCTGTGCAGTTAATCAAGCCTGGACATGTGAAGCAAACTGTGTTTTTCTTCAAATATGAATTTTGCACTAAGATATAACATCTTCTTTTTGCTTTCTTAATTTTGAATTTGAAAGACATTTCCTTGTTCTCCAGGCCACTTCCTGTTGACATATTTATTGATTGACCTGATTAAGAAATCAGCGCCAGCCAGAATTATTACTGTGTCCTCCATGGCTCACGGCTGGGGCTCCATCAACCTGGAGGACCTCAACAGCGAGAAGGGATACGACAAGAGAGCAGCCTACTCTCAGAGCAAGCTGGCCAACGTCCTCTTCGCCCGCTCACTGGCTAAGAAACTTGAAGGTGTGCATTATACTCGCGTCTCTGTTGTTTAAGTTATTTGATGCATGACTGTCACAAAAAGTGGAAAAGCACTTTTTTCTGTCACTCATATCCTGTTTCATTCATGTTGTTCATCTTTCAGGCACAGGTGTGACGACATATTCCCTCCACCCCGGAGTCGTCCAGACAGATTTATGGCGACATCTGAGCGGCCCTCAACAGGTTGTCATGAAGATAGCCAGTCCGTTCACCAAAACCTCTATCCAGGGAGCTCAGACAAGCATTTACTGCGCCGTGGAACCATCACTGGACAAAGAGAGTGGTGGATACTACAGGTACACTAAACATATTGCAGCTTATCTTACATTTCACCAACAACATTGTGTAGGTCAAGATGTTCATCAGTCAAGATGAACCACTGGCCTAGTATACAATATAGCAGCCATGTGGTTGAAGATGTATAGAATTTACCAATGAGATCAACTGATCCCATGATTTAATCACTTCCCAGTTAATATGGAAGAAAAATCGACTGATGGAATACAGAGAAGAGCTGAATCTTAAACACATCATGCAGGCCCAGATTCAAAGTATGAAAACGATGATTTATCATCTCATCTCACAGTACATGTCTTTGCTTACAGCGATTGTGCTCCTGCCAAATGCTCGTCGGCTGGTAGGAATGACGAACTGGCGCAGAAGCTGTGGGAGCTGAGCTGTCAGCTGCTGTCAGTAACATGGGAATGAGGCAACCTGGATTTAAAATAAAATCCTTCACTGCATAGTCTGGGGTGCTAACTGCTTCAATATATCCTATTTTACTAATTCTGCCTGCCCAGAAATAAACTGCAAATCTAATTCTAACATCTTCTCATCTGCATTTGCTTTAATAACATACATATTTGAGCAGCATACACAAATACTAAGTTGTGCAAAGTTTACAATTCTGATTTTAATAACTTATCACAGTCTTAAATACTTTATGTCCATATTTAAGAGCTTTGCAGTGAAATGATAACAAGAAACCACAGACGACAGTTGTCCACATGTTTCATGTTTCAAATATTTTTCTGTACCTGTAAATTCCTGCATTAAACTGGTGTGAATCTTATTTTTGTTTTTGTCCCTATTTGCACATGATTAATGGTTCAATTAATCGAATACAAAGTTCTTTTAGGAAGCACATTTTGGGCCAACTATATATTTCTTTACAATGGAAAAATTGAACATTCAGCCCCACAATGTGACACAACAGTATTCTAATGTCAGGAGCAACATTTTCATCCTCATCTTACCTCAGTGAGTGCAATAAAGTCGATCACAGTTAATGACTTTACCACCATATGATGCCCGAGTGACTGCAGTGGATAGATAAAGACAACAAAACAAAGATAACCAGGACATCAGGTGTGTCCCTGAAGCTCATTTACCGACCAAATTATAAAAACTTCACCTTGCCTAACCTGTGAAGCTGTTTTGGTTGTTGCTTTTATTGAAGTTACTGATTTGCTAAATATAATATATAATATCATATATAGTATCTAAAGAAAACTTAAATCCTAGAGTAGAAATTAAAGCAAAGACACTTTACAGCACATTCTTCAACATGCAGGGTTAAAAACATCTCTATAAATGCTCTTTGTTTGGACTAATTATTAGTTGCATGATGTGTCCAAAGATAACTAACTGTATACATTCATATTTATGGCCATCATTTCATTGTATGTGAAGAGGTAGAGAGTTTGTTGTCATTTTATCTGCAGAGGTTTTACTGCTGATTGGTCGAGAGTTTGTTTGAGCTCCAATTAAAAACATTACCTTAAAAATATTTTGAACTTGATTAGCTTGATCGATTGGTTGATGGTTAATTCAGGTATTATTATTAGTCTGATAAGTTTCAGTGAAACAAGACCCAGAGTCACCCCTTTGTTCACATATTGATTCACTCATTTAACTTGGTCTGATCGTTTGTGAGATGCCATAAATGTGTGCACTGAAGTCCTTCATCTCCATGGCCACGTATACAGTCAATCGTTAATGTTTAATGAAGAAAAGAAGCTGGCTATAAGAATCAACCGTGAGTCCAACAGAGATACCATCACTGAGGGAGAAGGTATGGATGCACTGGTGCATGACAAAACTGGACTAATTACATTCATTAAAGAAAGCTAAATGCATTTACTTCTGGACGGGATGTTGTCTGGAAGAAAGAGAGATGCTGACATGATGATGCAGTAAAGGTTTTTGATTTTTATTTCTCAGCGATGTTCGGTCAGAATGGAGGAAGCTGAAGACGGTATTGCAGTGGTTGGCATTGGATGCAATTTTCCGGGAGGTGAGACATTTGAATTTTGGAAGCTAATTTTGTTTTGTTTGCTTGTTTGTGTTAATACTACCACAACTGAGCTTTTCAGCACTATATGTACATATATGCATGCTTTCCAACAGGAGAAGGGCTTGACAATTTCTGGAAGGTTCTGGTAGATGGCAGAAACTGTTCTGTGGCAGTTCCCAAAGAGAGATTTGACTTGGCCAGCTGGTATGATCCTGATGACAACAAAGCGGGCAAATCCCGCACAGCCAAGGCTGCTCTCATTGACGGGTACTGTCTTTAAACCTTGTTGTTTTACTATGTATTAAGTATCTATATTATTGTTTTTCTAGTTTGGGCCCCTAATTATATTTTTTTTGTAATGGCTAAATGAAAAAACACCTGTGTCCATTCTCTGTGGTTCCTTACTTTTAGATCAGGACCGGAGTGGGACTCATTTTCTGTCCTGGAGTTTCCTTGTCATCACCTTAGATCATGATCTATTATTATTGAAATAATGTATTTATAACCTTACATGTTAAGTCAGCAGCTCACCTGTTCCTTTCCTACTGACAGAAGCAATCACCTCATCACTATTGGCTCTTGGCTCTGCTTCTGAAACTAAATCACATTTTAAAAATGGTCATAAATCTCCCCTTTTTACAAAGCCTTCTGATCAATTCAGGTCAGTTTCATTAATGTAGTGCTGAATCATCTAGCATCTCAGGGCACTTTTCATATAAAGCAGATCTACACCATACTCTTTATTATATTAATTATAATGATAGTCTCTCTGGACCTGTGGGCTCATGGCTGCTGCTTGGTACTGGATCTTGCTTCTGACTCTGATGCGCTACAAGACAAAGTGTCCCAGTCATGTGGCGTTGCATCATACTTTTATTTAAATTATATAACGTTATGTAATATGCCACAACACAACACAATTCTTTGACGTGATAATGTATTAACTTGGACGGTGGTTGCAGGCAGAGAAAAGAGCAATAAAAAGAGCTGCCACTTCAGTGGAGGTGGAGGCGGAGGTGACTCAAGGACAGTAGTAGCAGCAAATGTGATCAACCCAGTGCCATGACTGAACACCAGCCCCAAAAAACAGAAAAAGTGAACACCGGCCCTCACGGCCCAAACGTCTGTCTAGTCCACCGAGAATTGTCCCTGTTTAAGATTACACTCTTACACTCTCTAAACTGGGCTATTGAGACTTTTTAACATTTTTTGGTCATATTACAAACGTCTTTATGGTGTATCAAAAATGCTGATCTACTCTCTGAAGTTCTTCTGATGTTTAGTGTTTGTAATATATCCTTTACTCTTCAATATATGATTTTTAAAATGAACACATGCAAAGCACTTCTCACTATCTCATTTTAAACTACAGTCATTGTCATTTTAATTAGGCAATTAAAGGATTAAATCATGGTTTATTTCTGAGTTTCTAAATTTATTGTAATGCTTCTAAATGTTTTCAGGTTCAATGAATTTGACCACAAGTTTTTCGGCATCAGTGACAGTGAAGTGGAACAAATGGACCCTCAGCAAAAACAGCTCCTTCAGTGTGTCTACAGGGCTTTAGAGAATGCTGGAATTCCTATGGAGGAAGCCAGTGGGACCAGGACAGGAGTGTTTTTTGGTAAGTCAGTAAAATTGTCTGACTGGTTCCATTGCTGATTAAATGCACTTACTTTCTGCTGGATCAAATTCCTACCATTTAAATTTCTATCAGGTTTTTGCTACTGTTCTCTGAATTATCTAAATCTCTGTATAATCTTCATGCATTAACAATTAGGCCATGCATACTATCCTGACCAGTTCTATTACTTTTTACTGATTATAGGCCTAATGAACAGAGATTACGAGACAAATGCTGCACACGTGCACCCAAGTGTGATAAACCACTGGACTGGCACTGGGCTCGCCATGAGCATAGCAGCAAACAGAGTTTCCTACATCTTCAACTTCACTGGACCCTCGCTGACCATAGACTGTGCTTGCTCGTCATCTCTTGTGGCTCTTCATCTGGCCTGTCAGTCTATTAAACAAGGTCTGTATAGTATGTCCAACAAAGGTCAATGACACCTTTTATATTCACGCCCCAGCATCTATCTATCTCGATCACTGTGTGAGATTATGAAATATGCTTTACCTTATCAGGCGATTGTGAGATGGCTGTTTGTGGAGGAGTCAACTGTATAACAGAGCCAAGAGTGTTTGTTGCTCTCAGCAAGGCCAAGATGATCTCACCTGAAGGGACCAGCAAACCTTTCTCCAGCAGAGCTGATGGCTATGGCCGAGGAGAGGGCTGCGGGGTTGTTCTCCTGAAACCTCTGAAAAAGGCACTAAGGATTTTTTTCTCTTTTTTAACCCTTTATACGGCACTCATTGAAACACTAGGGTGTTATTGGAGGACATAACAAAACCTTATTTCTGTTCTAACCAATGAAATTACCAAAAATATTCACTTACCCGATAAAGGGTTAAGCATTACACAGTTTGAATAGTCCCCATAAATGTTATATAAGTCAGCAACTTCCTTGTTCCTGTGAGCCCTGTTACTCATCAGCATTGCTTCAGTCCAAAGTCCCGAATTTTCTTGACATGACTTAATATCACAATATTCAATTTCCATGTCATTGCATACAAATATGACACACTTTTAATGTTAAAAATATTTCACTTGAAGTTAGTTACATTTTACTTTACAGGCTATACAGGACCATGACCATATCTGGGGTATCATCAGCAAAACAGCTGTCAACCAAGATGGGCACTCAGTCACTCCAATCACCAAACCATCCATGGTCCAACAACAGGAGCTGTTGAAAAGGATCTACTCAGAGTCTGACCTTGAAAATGTCCAATACATAGAGGCACATGGGACTGGAACCCCAGTTGGAGATCCAACAGAGGCAGGAAGCATCTCAAAGGTCATTGCCAAAGCCAAACCTCCTGGTTCAGAGACACTGAGGATCGGCTCTGTGAAGGGCAACATTGGACATACAGAATCTGCAGCTGGAGTGGCCGGACTCATTAAGGTACTTTTAATGATGAAGCATGAGACCATTGTTCCCTCAGTTTTCTACTCAGAAGAGACTGCCAGTGTAGATGCCAAAGCCCTAAACATTAAAGTTCCTAGGGAAACAGAAAAGTGGGAGGCCTCTGGTGCAAGACTTGCAGGAGTGAACAACTTTGGCTTTGGGGGCACAAATGCACATGCCATTGTGAAACAACACAAACAGTTATGCATTGAGCAAAAGAAAGATGAAAAACAGCCAAAGTATTTTGTCGTGTCAGCAAATTCACCAAAATCTCTTACTCTGATGATGGAAGACGTCATTAAACAGCTGGAAACAAGTAGCAAAGTTGATCTGCATTCTCTGTTGTACACATCAGCTTGTAGGAGGAGCCATCAAAAACATAAATACAGAAAGGCCATCGTGGTTTCATCTAAAGTTGATCTTAAAGAGAAATTATGTGCCGCTGTACAAAAAAATATTAGCCTGTCCTACTTGGACTCAAGGTTAGTATTTGTCTTCTGTGGAAATGGTGTCACTTACCATGGAATGGGCAAACAACTACTAAAACATGAGCCTGTATTCAGAGATAAGATCAAAGAAATTGCCAAACTTTACCAAAGACTGAGTTCACTGAACATCTTGGCCACACTTGAGAGTGAGTTTGAGGATAGTCACTTGAAAAGCCCAAACGTTGTCCAGCCACTCCTGTTTGCTATCCAAGTTGGCATTACCACCCTACTCAGACACTGGGGTGTCAAGCCTGATGCAATACTTGGACACTCGGTTGGTGAGGTTGCAGCCGCTCACTGTTCTGGCCTCTTGTCTCTGGAGGATGCAGTAAAAGTCACTTATTTCCGCAGCACTCTCCAGTGCAAAGTCACTGAGGGGAAGATGCTTGTGATCAGCAACAAGGCTGTATCAGAGGTGACCGCTCTTGTCCTTCGGTACTCTGGTAGAATTTGCATTGCTGCTTTCAACAGCCCGCGGTCCTGCACCCTGTCAGGTGATGCAGATGCAATTGAGAGTCTCTGTAAGGAGCTAAGCCCCTTAGCAAACAGTCAGAATCTGTTCCTTCGTGTACTGGATGTCCCTGCTGCTTACCACAGCCACATGATGGACCCAATTCTTCCGGAAGTCAAGGCGACAATTTGCTCCCTTCAAGTGAATGATCTTGACACAGAGTTGTTTTCAACAGTGACAGGCAAGGAAGTCCAGCAGGGTGATTTCTGCACAGGGGAATACTGGGCTCAAAACATCCGTGAGCCAGTAGCTTTTGAGCAGGCAGTGAGGTCAGCAACAAAAGGAAAGAAGAATACAGTCTTTGTGGAGATAGGGCCAAGAAGGGCACTGCAGAGAAACATCATGGAATCTCTGGGTGATGACACAGCTGTTCTTGCATCAATGGTGCCAGAGAAAGATCATGAAACAATTATATCTGTTGTGTCCAAGCTGTTTGAACTGGGTGTGAATGTAAATTGGAACACTTTCTACACAGGATATGAGACGATACCTCTGCCTATTCCTAAATACCAGTTTGATTGCTCAGACAGAGATGTTATCATTGGAGCAGCACAGAAAAACATATCAAGTACTCATCCTGTGCTCTGTCAGACAGGAAGTGAAAGCAACGTTTTCATTTGTGATCTGAAGTCTGACTCTTCTTTCTACCTGAAAGAGCACAAGCACAACGATATGCCCATCGTCCCTGGTGCCTTCTATGCTGAGCTGGGTTTAGCTGCATTCATGGTCAGTGCCAAACCAAAAGTACCACTCAGGTCACTACAGCTCAGTGTCACTTTTCACGGTCCATTTGTTTTAACTCAGAATTCACCTCAAATGAAGGTGCAACTAGAAGAAACAGAGAAAGAAGCTAGATTCATGGTACTCTCCCCTTCTGCAATGTATGCATCGGGGACAGTGGTTTCAAAGAAAGAGAGGCTGATTGAAGAGCAGTGCATTTCATTAAGCTCCATCAGGAAAAGATGCAAATCTGTAGTGAGCTCTAAGGAGTTCTATGGATATCTTGCTCAAGGGGGCTTTCAGTATGGAGACGTCTTCCAGAATAAGGAGGATGTGCACTATGGGGAAGATCTCAAGGAGGCTTTTGCAGTCATCAAAGTTCCAGAAGAACTTCATTCTCAGTTGCATGACTACTGCATTCATCCTGTGGTGCTGGATTTTCTAATGCAGCTTCTCCCAGTTACAGTAGAGCACATTTTTGCAGGTAGACCAGGTTTTCCTGCAAAAATTGGAAGCTTGACAGTGTTTGAACCCTTGCAAGAAGAGATGGTTGTCTATCTGCGAGCAACTTATGTGGGCGTCGATCACTTTGAGGTTTGTGGCTGCTTTGCAGATAAAGAAGGAAGAGTGTTGGTTCAGGTTAAGCATGTGATGATCAAGTATCTTGGTCGTCACTCTCATGTGGTTGAGGAGTATTTCTACCATAATACCTTTAGTGTCATCCCTAATGGCATCGCAGCTGTTCTTGCTCCCAAAGCTTTGGTCTTCTGTGATCATATAGGGATCTCTGAAGGACTGCAACAATATTTGGACTCAAGGTCGAGATTTGTTTCCTTCACACATGCAAATGACATCTTGAGTCATGGGTTTCCTTCTCTCTTGGCAAGTCTAAATGTAACAGATATTGAGAAAAACTTTGATGAGGTCTTATTTCTGTGGGGCAAAGAAAACCTCACTTCATTGGAGGCTGATGTTGTCCTACAGAATTTGGCAAGCTGCTGTGAAATTTTCCGCCAAATAGTCCTTGAACTGAAGCGAATTTGCTTCCCAAACTCCATTAGAGCAGTCACCTACTGCTCATCTGACATCACAGTCAACCACATAAGTCCAGGTTTTGCTCTCGCTGGCATGACAAGATCATTTGCTGCAGAGATGCCAGATCTTTCATTTCAGCTGATTGATATAAGCACTATCTCTGCTAAAGACATTGCATCTCTCTCTGAGATCCTAAGAACATGTCCTTGCAACAAGTACCCAGAGTTGGTGGTGAAAGATGGACGGATTCTAAAACCTTCCATCGTCCATACGCCATCTGAAATCACAGACATTGTAGAGGCAAAACTGCCCTCTGAAATGTCAAAGCCCTGCATCTTTCAGACAGCTGATGCACATAAGATGACTCAGTTGAGTGCCATTCATTTTGAGGAGGAGTCCAGGCCAATGAGCAATGCATCAGTTGAAATTCGGCCCACTAACATATGTGTTCATTCATCTGATTACTTCCCTGTCAGTGCTTCACATCTGAAATTTGGCCAGACACTGTACTGGAATAAGCACTCATCACTTAACCACAAGCTACTGGCTCTTGATTTCAGTGGTACTATTACAGCAGTCGGAAAAGATGTCAGGAAATTGAAAGTGGGAGACCACGTTGCCTCCTGTTATCCTGTGGTGGCAGCCAGCAAGGTCAGAGTTCCAGAGGATGTGTGCTACAGCACCAAGCGGTTCCCATTCCTTCAAAAAACACCCTGTGTTTCCTACTTTGTGTTAGCATGGGAGATCCTCCATCGAGCTTTGCCTAGAGCCAAACATAATCTAGGAATCATATCCTCTGTGCCTAATTCTGCTCTGTTGAAAGTCTTGGCACTCACTTCTTACAAGTCAGGTTGGAATGTGGTTCTTGGCACACAGTGCAATGGCTGTTTTGTAAATGTCAGTCAAATTAATGCATGTGTCGTCCTGCCTCCATTTGATGAATCTCTGATTGCTAAAATTTGCAACTTTCCAGACATCCAACATGTCATCTTGATCTGCGAATCTCAGACTCAGTGTTTGCTTGCTCAGGATGTGTTGCAAATTGTAAAGGAGAGCATTTGCGTGCAGATAATTCAGATGCCAGTCATTTTGCAAAAGGGGTCCTTGAGGGCAGAAAAGCCACACATTTATCACTGGATGAAGTCCTTGAGCTTGAGCAGAAAATTTGCTCTTGAAAGCTTTACCTTTCAGACTGTGAAATCTGAAAGTATTAAGAGCTTTAATGCAGAGAAACAACAGTCTTACTTTAACTCAAAGAGGCTGGCTGTTGTGGCTCTGGAAAAAGATGCCAGCAGTGAGCTGTCTGATATTCCATTGCTGCCAACAAAGAAGCAGCTTTTCCTAAAGGGAGCAGTGTACATAGTGGCCGGTGGTCTTTCTGGTCTGGGCTTTGAAACTGTCAAGTTCATTTCAAAAAGAGGGGGTGAGTACGTTGTAATACTCTCCAGGAGCAAGCCCACACCAGAGGTGCAGCAAGAGATACATAATGTGGAGAATCAGTGTGGAAACTACATCACTGCCATAGAGTGTGACATATCCGTGTCTGAGTCTGTGCACAAGGTTTTCAGTATCATCGGCCAGAAATTCCCAGGGTGTCCAATCAGAGGAGTGTTTCACAGTGCGGTTGTCTTGCATGATGGACTGATTGAGAGCCTTGACAAATCTCTTTATGAGGAAGTTCTCAAACCCAAAGTAAATGGTGCACTGAATTTGCACCATGCAACACGGCACTGTCAGTTGGATTATTTTGTGTGTTACTCCTCGATCTCAGCTTTCCTGGGAAATGCATCACAAACAAACTATGCAGCAGCCAACTCTTTTCTCGACATGTTCTGTCAGTACAGACGCAAACTCGGGCTGCCTGGACAGTCTATCAACTGGGGTGCTTTAAACCTCGGCCTCCTCTTGAACAAGGAGCATTTCCAGCGGTTTCTGGAGGCAAAGGGGATGATGGTGTTGGATGTGGCAGAGATTCATAAAAGTCTGGAGCAATGCCTCTTGATAAATCGACCCCAACAGGCTGTTTGCAGGTTTCACTTCAGAAACATCAGGTACAACATCCTCTCTCAAAATGCAGCCTTGACCATGCGCCTGTCAGCATTGGTTGAGGAAGCTTTCAAAAAATTCAAAGAGACAGATTCTCAAACTAAACAAACTGAACCTGTTCCACCAAAAGAGTTTGTTGTCTCTCTGCTCAGTGAAATCACTGGCATGGATAAAAGGGAGCTGAAAGATGACTCACCTCTTTTATCCTTAGGTATTGACTCAATGCAGGCCATGACTCTGCAGAATCTTGTCTTTCAAGAGAGGGGTGTGAATGTGCCTTTAGTGAAACTGTTGGACCCCAATGCCACGCTGTCAACAGTAGTAGCTCTGATGAGTGAAGGAGGTGAAGGTGAAAATTTCAGGGATGACCCAAAGCCTCTTCCAGGTGGAGACATGGATGATGATTCTACCAGATTGTAAAAATGACAAATGCACATACACCTGTGTAAAAATCAGTTATTGGATTCAGTAGAAGGTTTCATGCCATTGTAATACATTTGATTTCAAGTAGCATTTATGTGTTAATGCCACATGTTCATACAGTAGTTTTCCTATTGTGTGGTCTTTTTAAAATGTGAGGCTCTGGTTATTGTTTTGGTTCATTTTAGTATTGTAGTTTTACATTGTTAAAACCACACAACATGTTATTTTACTCACTTTTTCAGACAACTTTGAATGGATGTTTTGTTTTGTTTTTAATCACAGTTTTATTCATTCTGCTTGTTGATATGTTCATGGTGAAAACATTGCAAAGAATTACAGGATTATTGTTGATAAGTTATAATCTTTTAAAAATATTTTTATCGATGTTCAATACATTTCAAACTTTGAAGCTCACCTGTAATTTTTAAAGTTTGTCTCAGGGTTTGGTTTGCTTAATTCTAGAATCAAATTTGTCTTACAGTTACTCATCTGCCTTTGGTCATAAGGTGTTATCACTATTTGCTCATTAATTCTGATTTGATACTTTATGATGAAGGTGGGGCATGTGATACAGTATTGTGATATGAATACATAAAAGTGTAATTGGGTGTGTATGATTAATGAGTCTTTTTCTGTTGGACAACTAATTTATCACACCATCACACCATGAGCACAGGGATGTTGTTCTCCTTGAGGATATCGCCCCCACCAGGACAAACATGGGAATAACATTGAAAAACAGTTGCAGTTATTATTATAGCATTTATGTCACTGTTTTCCTGCTACAAATAAATTAAAATAACGACTAAGCAGTTCTTTCTCTCAATCAAAACATTTGGCTACATGGCTATTTCTGTTTTATCAATACAGATATTTGGCAAATTTAAAACATTTTAACTTTTACTGTACTTTAAAGATTTCATACCACTGAATTGTTGTTTTTATTTTTTGCTTCTTCATGACACAATAAAACAATTTGCCATTTTCTTTTTGTATTTCAGTTTGGGCTTTAGTCTTGGTGTTTTATGTTGAAAGACTTGTTGTTCAGGTGTGTTGATTGTCTTTGCTTCCTGCCTCCTGTTTTCTGTATCACCTGTGTTGCATTAGTGATTAGTCTCTTGTCTATTTAGTCTGTGGTTTAGTTGTCCGGATGTCTGTATTGCCTCTGTTCCTCCTGCTCCACCAGTTTGCTCTGTTTTTGTTGGTCTCTTTGTTCTTGGGTTTGCCTCAGTGCTCCCTCAGTTCTTGTTGCCTGTCAGTTTTGTTGACAGTTATCATTTCAGTCCTCATTTGCCAACATACCAAAGCACTTGATAAGGTTGATTTATTCACGAATGATCTTTCATGCAGACACATGATCGCAATTTGCAGCACAAGTGTCAGGTGTGGCTCCAAATTGATGCAGCCATTTTGGTCTGCTTTGTTTGCTCACACGTTTAAAACCAACCATACTTCAATGATTACAAATATCATAAAATCAAAAAATACGCACAGCTTCAAACACCCACTTGACAGTCATTTTAAACAGAAAGACATTTTAATTTTAAATGCTAAATTCAGGTGTAAGTGCAACATACAAACTGTGACAATGGCAGTGGAGTTCCATTGCATGAAAACATAAGCCAAAATCAGGTTTTGGCTACACATAAAATATACATTAAAATTAAATTGTGGGTTTTGGTCTAATTTGTTGATAATAGTCAAAACATAAAACAGCAACAGTCTTATCTACTATTCATATCTCATTTTTTCAGTAAGCTGTTCTGAAACAAGATTCAATACATGAGCATTTTATGTAAAACTATGAGCTGACTAAAAACACTTTGTTCTCAACATATCCAGGAAATGTAACAATAGCACGATCAGTTATTGTACAGATCATCAACAGCAAACTTGTCGACATAAATATACATATTCAAAGACTTTCTTAATCATCATTCAGTGTATTCTTTGACATAGTACATGAAATTATCCATTGTTCATTACAATACTTTCCAAAAAGGCCAGTGTACTGTTGGGGTCCAATATTCTAACCAAAGGTACATTCACGCCCGTCTCTTGGAAAATCTTATTCTGCAGAGTCATGGCCAACATTGAGTCGATACCAAGTGCACACAGAGCTGAGTCATCGTCCAGCTCATCTACGCTAACATTGCTGATGTCGCTAACGATTTTTCTCACATTTTCACGTGTGGAAGACAAAGACTGACCTCTGGGTTCATTACTTATGTCATCTTTTAGCTCAGTTTCCACTAAAGCCGACAGCCGCTCTCTGAGAGACGCATTTTGTGAAAGTACGTGAACTTTAAGGTTCTTGAAGTTGAACTTGCAAATGACTTGTTGTGCTCTGTTCATCAGAAGACACTGTTCAAGCGCCTCTTGAATGTCACACACCTCCATTGTCATCATCCCTTTGGCCTCCAGAAACTTTTGGAAGTGATGTTTGTTCAACAAGAGACCAAGGTTCAAAGGACCCCAGTTGATGGACTGTCCAGCAAGTCCAAGGTTTCTCCGATAATGGCAGAATGTGTCGAGGAAAGAATTGGCTGCTGCGTAGTTGCTCTGTGAGGGATTACCAATGAATGACGAGATGGAGGAGTAGCATACAAAGAAATCCAGTTTGTTGTGGAGCGTTGCATAGTGAAGGTTTAGAGCCCCACTCACTTTGGGCTGCAGCACCTTTCTGAAGAGGGACTGATCAAGGGTTTCAATCAACGCATCATGTAATACTGCAGCACTGTGAAACACTCCTTTGATCGGACAAGAGCAGAATCTTTGTTCAATCTTTGAGATCGCATCCACTACCTGCATCGACACAGAAACGTCACATTGGACATTTATGATTGTCACCCTATATCTCCTTTGGAGGAGTTCCATTTCAAATTGCATTTCGTCAGTCAGAGAACTTCTGGACAGCGTCGCAATACAACCTCCACCATTACGGGCAAGGAACTTTACTGTCTCAAGTCCCAAACCAGAGAGCCCTCCAGTTACAATATAAACACAATTTTGTTTAAAGAGTTGTTGGGGCCTTGTAAACAAAGGGATATCTGACACTGGACAATCAGATTTTTTGTGATGTAGGACAACTTGCTGCACTGTGTTTGTTGTAAAGTAGGACTCAGCTACTTGATTGGTCTGAGGCTCTTTTGTGCCTGATGATTGAAAAGTCTCTTTTTTCAATGGCAGAGATTCTGTATCAAAGCCTAAAGAAATTAGCCAATTCGAGATATTTCTGTTTTGTTCTTGCAGATTGACTCTCTGGAAAACATTAACAACATCAAGCTTATGAACGTGTATGTGTTCACTCTTCGATGCAAACATGTTTGCTGAGAGTGAGGACGACACATGATCATTACATACAAAAACGACGTGTCTATCTTGTCCACCGTTGTCATACATCTCCTGCCAAGAGCGATCAAATGGGGGCAGAACGACAAGTGCATGGCTCTGATCACCATGTAGAGGTTGTTCTCTGAAACATGGCAGAGAGGAAACATTCCAGCCTGACCTGTTTGCTGTCAGAGCCAAAACTCTCACCAGAGCAGAGGCTGAGCTGGAGGAGATAATGACCAGCTTTCTGTGCTGTCGCTTTACCTTTGACAGTGTTCTCTGCAGGATCTCCCACGCCAGTACGAAGTAAGACACACATGGGCTCTCTTTCAGAAATAGGAGTCTCTTTGTGCTGTAGCACACGGCTTCAGGAACCCTAATCTTTGCATTGGCAGAAATTGGATAACATGAAGCAATGTGATCTCCCACTCGTAGATTATAAACATCTTTCCCAACAGCTGTGACAATGCCACTAAAATCTAAAGAGAGGAGCTTGTGATTATGTGACGTATGCTTAGCAAAATACATTGTCCTTCCGAAGTGTAAATGTGAAGTGGTGACAGGAAAGTAATCTGACGAATGCACACATACATTAGTTAGCTGAATCTCAACTGACTTTTCTTGGATGGGATTTACATTTGTGTCGTATGGGATGGCAGATAGGTGAGCCATTCTATATGGATCACTTGTCTGTAGAGCAAAGTTGCTCACACATACTGAGTGCATATCTCCTTCACGTAAAGGCCTATCGCTCATGGGCGTCCGTGCTATTTTTGGTGTTGATGCTTGCCCTTTGTTGATCATGACCTCTTGTTGTTGGCGGGTGTTTATTACGTGAACCAGTGTTTGAATGTCTTCACTGGTCACAGAAGCAAGGTCAATCAGGTGAAAAGAGAGACCAACCATCTCTGCTGCACACGCCCTTGTCATACCGGACAGGACAAAACCAGGATTTACATGGTCCACAATTGTTTCGGTTGATCTATAGGTTATGACATGGACGTTGCAAGAGCGTTTGCTCTCTTTCAAGGCTAAAACAATCTGGCGAAATAGCTCACAGCAAGTCACCAAGCAGTTCAGAATCTTCTCAGATGACAAGTAACCAAGGTCCTCAACACCCCAAATGAAGAGAATGTTTTTCAAGTCCACATTGGTGTTAAGTGAGTGAAACACTGCATTTCGAACTTCGTCTGCCATCCAATGGTCTCTGCTCTCCACAAGTACTGACTCTGGGTGTATGTATGGCTTAAGTCCTTTAGCAATGCCAAGTTTGTCTTCAAAGACTATTGCTTTGATTTGGCAATTTTGCAAGTCTCTCTTGTCAGAAATTGGAATTATTTCATTGTGGAAGAACCATGACCGAAGAGCATTTGAGCAATTACCCAAAAAAGAGATCCTCACCCCCTTAAGTTCTACCAGTACATGACCCTCTGTTGTGGAGAAGCTACCACATACATCGAGGAAGTCTGAAGTCTCTTGAGTGGCTCGTAAGTAGAGGACCATTTTCTCTTGTAGTGGTCCTGATATGGTTACACTACCAATAGCTGAAGGGAATCCCTGCTTGGCTGTTAGTCGTCCAGTGGCTACCACAGCAGTCATTTGCAGGAAATAATCCAATAACACAGGGTGAATGAAATACTCATGAAGGTGTTTCAGAAGTTCAGCAGGAACTTGAATTGATGTCACAGCTTCCTTGAATTTATCTCCAAAATGCACATCGCCGAGCTGTTTGAAGACAGAACCATATTCAAATCCTACTTGAGAAAGAACTGAATAAATCTCCTTTCTCTTAATAACCAATTTGCACCTCTGCGAAATTGTGTTAATACAAATGTTTGGTTCTTCTAACAGTGGTTGACCATCTGTACAGCTGTATGTGCCAGAGGTATGTGTTGCAGCAGAAGACAGTATTTTAAATGAACCCTCATTCTCTGCATGTTCCAGTGTCACTTTCAACTGATGACAGTTTGAGCTTAGTGTAAACAGGCTCTCAAATCTTACGCTGAGCTGAAGCAGAGAAACCGGTTTCTTTGGCCTTAAACTTGCCATCACTGCAGCATAAGCTAGTTCGACATAGAACGCACCTGGCACAATGGGAACACCATTGTATTTGTGCTCCCAAAGATATGGTGCAGTATCTAATGAAAGGTTGCACATGTATTCTTTGGTATCCTGCTTTATTTGGGATATGAGCATATGAGGAGAAAAAGCAGATAATTTATCAACTTTTCTCACAGCTTCAAGTGTCAATTCTTTCTTTGTGTTGACAAACTGATACACTGGAAAAGCTGTGGGCAATGTCTCACAACCCCTGTAGATCTGATGCCAGTCTACATTGATGCCCAGTTCAAATAGTTTTGCCACAGTAGACAAGATTGTGTCATAATCTCTTCCTGGCTGGACAGAGGAAAGAACTATGGCATTATTTCCCAAAGTCTCATGTATGTTCCTTTGGAGAGCCCTACGAGGTCCAATCTCCACGAAGACCACATTTCTCCTTGATAGATTGTCTTTCGTGGCGGCACACAGTGTTTGTTCAAATAAAACAGGCTCACGGATGTTCCTTGCCCAGTACCTGCCTGTTCTGAAGTCACCATCCGAAGAACAGTCTCCAGTCACCGTTGAAAAAAGTCTGCACTCCTTGTTGTTTGCCTCCAAAGGATCAATGTGTTTCTCAATGTCATCTAGTATAGGATCCATCATATGGCTATGGTATGCTGCAGGCACATCTAACTCATGCAGGAAGAGATCCTTTTCTGTAAACACACTTCTCAGCCTCTGATGGAGGATGTCTATGGCATCAGCATCCCCTGACAGAGTACAGGACTGGGGGCTGTTGAATGCTGCAACACAAATCTTTCCAGAAAAGCCTGGAAGGATTTTTAGTACCTTTTCTACAGGCACATTACTAACAAGAAGCATTTTCCCTCCTGTGACCTTGCTCTGAAGGGTACTGCGATGGTGCAACACTTTGACAGCATCCTCAAGAGACAAGAGACCAGAACAGTGAGCAGCAGCAACCTCACCGACAGAGTGTCCCAGCACGGCATCAGGTTTGACACCCCAGTGCTTTAGGAGGGTGACAATGCCAACCTGAATTGCAAAAAGAAGAGGCTGAACAACATTTGGCTTACTGAAATCATTGTTGTCATACTCACCAGCCAACCATTGACTGATGCCGAGGCTTTTATGACTCTGGAAGAGATTATCAACTTCTCTGACCTTGTCTCTAAAAACAGGAACCTCCCTCAGTAGCTGCTTGCACATACCCCTGTAGGCAACCCCATTCCCACAAAACACAAAGGCCACCTGGATGTCAGACCTTACTGGCTCAAACTTTGTTTTCAGTGCAGTTGTCAACTGATGTTTTAAATCTGAGAGAGAAGATGTTGGGAAGGCCTTTCTATATTTGTGTCTGGAATGACTCCTTCCACATGCTGAAGTGTACGACAGTGCCTGTATGTCGTCTGTTTGATAACTACAAAGCCTCTGTTGGGTGTCAGTGACTGACAGGATTAATGATTTCTCAGACGCTGCAGATGTTACAAAGAGTTTCGGACAACCTTTTGGAATTTGTGTGGGAACTTTGGTCTGTCTGTACTCTCTTACAATCACATGTGCGTTAGTGCCTCCAAACCCAAAACTGTTGATCCCAGCTACCTTTTCTGATGACCCATTTGTGTCCCATTTTTCTGCTTTAATTGGAATACTTAGTCTGAGAGCTTTTACATCTACACTGGCAGTCTTGTCTGAGTAGAAAACTGAAGGAACAATGGTCTCATGCTTCATCATCAAAAGTACCTTAATGAGTCCGGCCACTCCAGCTGCAGATTCTGTATGTCCAATGTTGCCCTTCACAGAGCCGATCCTCAGTGTCTCTGAACCAGGAGGTTTGGCTTTGGCAATGACTTTTGAGATGCTTCCTGCCTCTGTTGGATCTCCGACTGGGGTTCCAGTCCCATGTGCCTCTATGTATTGGATATGTGCAAGGTCAGACTCTGAGTAGATCCTTTTCAACAGCTCCTGTTGTTGGATCATGGATGGTTTGGTGATTGGAGTAACTGAGTGTCCATCCTGGTTGACAGCTGTTTTGCTGATGATACCCCATATTTTGTTGCAGTCTTTTATGGCCTTTAGTATAGAAAGTCACACTGTTAGACACTACGTACAATTGAAAAATCTGTAATAATGCAAAAAAAAAAAAAAAATAAACAAAATACTTCCTTACTTTTTTCAGAGGTTTCAGGAGAACAACCCCACAGCCCTCTCCTCTGCCATAGCCATCAGCTCTGCTGGAGAAAGGTTTGCTGGTCCCTTCAGGTGAGATCATCTTGGCCTTGCTGAGAGCAACAAACACCCTTGGCTCTATTATACAGCTCACACCTCCACACAGAGCCATTTCACAGTCTCCTGGTTGAAGAAGAGAGTGAAATGAAAGATGGAATAATAAAACGTGATGCATTGATTGGGTTGCTTGTAGGCATGGGAATTGTATGGAAATGAGAATTGAATACCTTGCTTTATAGCCTGGCAGGCTAAATGTAGTGCTACTAAAGATGAAGAACAGGCACTGTCAACAGCAAAAGAAGGGCCAGTGAGATTAAAGGTGAAGGAAATTCTATTGGCAGCCACACTCATTGCCGTCCCAGTGCCATTGTAGTGGGTTATTGTTGTAGAACTGTTCATCTGGAGCATCTCATAATCCCTGTTCATCAGACCTGCAACACCATTGGAAAAGCATGTCACAATCTCTGTATTATGAAATTGTGCTTGGAGTTTTCAGTATGTCATGGAATGATTGCAGTTACCTATGTAAACTCCAGTTCTGCTTCCACTGATGCTTTCCATAGCCATTCCTGCATCTTCTAAAGCCCTGTATGTGCACTGTAGCAGGAGTTTCTGCTGAGGGTCCATGACATCAGCCTCTGCCTCAGTAATGCCAAAAAACTTGGGATCAAACTCATTAAACCTAAAATATAAAAGCAGCACATCCATCATAACTCAAACATCTCTCAATCGAATTATTACCGATCTTAATTTCTGTCTAATCAGATGATGCTTACCCTTCTATAAGAGCTGCTTTGGTTGTCTGTGTCTTCCCGGGTTTGCTTTCATCAGCGTCATACCACAAACTGGTGTCAAACCTCTCTGCTGGAATATCCACAACACAGTTCTTTCCCTCCAACAGAACCCTCCAGAAATTATCCAACCCCTCACCTAAAATAAAATGAACCACAATATCTATAATTGTGTTATTTATGACAACTGCAAAAATATAAACTCATAGTCATAATTTAATCATACCTCCAGGGAAATTGCATCCAATTCCAATAACAGCTACCTCATCCTCTGCGTCCTCCATTGTTCCTTCGACGGTGAAGTTTCTCTCCTTTATTCTAAAAGCCTCTCCATAGTGTTACTGCTCAGTCCTGGTTGCTGTCTTGGGTCAGAACTAGTGCTTCTGTATCCTTCCTTCCCTTTATAAACATTGTGCCAGGCATCAATGAAGAGGGACAAGGGGACACAACAATGCTCAGTTGTCGCATCCCTCACTTCATCTGGAACTAAATACACTGTAAGTTAAGAGCCTTCCAAGGAGGTAGTAAAGAAGCTTTTGTTCTTGGTTGCAGTTTGACAAAAGAGGACAGTGTATACTAAGAATCTGAGTCCTGAATTTACACTGAATCCTCTCTGACAGGAAGTTCTAATGATGTTTTTATTTCATAGATGTTCCTGAACAAAGCATCATTGTGTTGGATATATCTGCATTAACCAGGTGTTTAAAGAGAAAGAATGCAGAGACATTTTGAAGTTAATTCAAAAATATGCTTGACAAATGAGACCACAGAAAATAAGGACATAATACCACACACTGATGGGTAAGAGTAACCTTTATTTGAGCTTCAACATGGCCTTTTTTCTAAAGGAACAAACAGAAGCACAAAGCCAATCCTTTTACACGCTGACAGAATATATACATTTCCCCTCATTTATCAGTTACAGGTGAGATTAGAATAGGGCACGAGGGCCTATCACTAATTCCAAAAAAGAGGACACACCTTTGGGCACTTAAATAAATAAGAACACACAAAATAGATAGCATATGGTCGATGAAACAGAGACAGGAAAAAAACGAATATGTTTAACATTGAACAGCGGTATCATCTGTACCTTGCTACAGCCAAACGGTACATTCTAGACTGAGGTACTTTAAGGTCCTATGGTGTTCGTCAGCCTGTACAAATTTAAAATGAGACACAGACATATAAAATAATTCATCTCACCTTAATCAATCACGATCTTTGTCAAATTCATTTGCTTCATGACCTTGTTATGCTACCAAATCCTCTCTGTCAACTGTAGCAGAAAGACTTGTGGAGAAAAATATTTATTTCAATCCATTTAATCTGTGAAGTGCTTTAAAAACACTGTGAACCCAAATGTCTTCTCTATGGTAAATGTAGGAGAACTGAAAGATAATCAAATAAAATGTATTTAAGGGGGCGAAACTTAATAATTTCAATGTCATCTTCACATTGCTAATGAGAGGGATCCAAACAAATGAAATACAAGGCCTCAAAAAGGCCTGTGCACAATTGCACAGTTTATTATATACATAATACAAGAGTCTAAAATATCTACTGAGGTATCTAGTGGTCCAGTGATTTGCCCTCTAGCACCATCTGGATCTCTTTGGCATCCAGAGTTTCATATCTTAGCAGGGCATCGGCCAGCGTCTTGTGCTCCTTACTGTAGGTCTTCAGGATGTTTTTCGCACGTTCATATGAGTCCTGGGTGAAAGAAGAGAAAGATTGGTGAATTAGAAAGAGATGTTATAAAATAAATGTATTAACATGTGTTTAAATGACATGAATCAGTGCATTTGAAAGCTCACCTTCAGTAAAACCCTGACTTCTTGTTCGATGGCAGCTTGTGTCTCTGGGCTCTGCTTGGTTATGTCACCGTAGGTCATGACACCAAGCTTCAACAAAACACAAATTACATCCTTAGGTTTAGTGAACAATGGACGCATTAGTCACTTGTCATTACTGACTATAAGAAGCCGTGAGATAGTTCCATTGTCTAAGGGGTAATTATATGTTAGAGTAATGCTTCAGGACTGCAGGTCTACAACGTAACTATTAATCAGCGTAAAAGCCTCTGACTGGAGACATGCTGAAGTCAGATACTGTAGCTTTGATGATAATGAAAACAACATTAAGTGGTTCGAGTAAGGAAAATGACACGAAGAGGCAATGTACTTCGATAAGAATGTGTTAATGTTCTAAGAAGCATAAATGTTATTACGTGTCCACATATTATGGGTCCAGAGTATTTAATTGAACATATACACTTTGATGTTTTGTGCAAACACTTTGTTGTATATACTGTAAATAAAGCTATGTATACAGTACAAGCCCCAAAACACTGAAAGGATCAAAATATTTACTCATCAACTCCACAAATTAAAATTTTACCTTGTCACTCATGCCGAACCTGGTCACCATCATTTTTGCTATTCTGGTTGCTCCATCGAAGTCACTGGATGCTCCTAAAATGACCAATAGGAGAAGATTAAAACTAATGCTGATGTACAACATGTGCTATAATATTTTACTTCAGTATAGGAGACTGGCAGTTGAAAACCTTTGTTTCATACAAGGACGTATTACTTGATAAAAAATGTATTGATCTCAACACCAATTTTAAGAGATGCTTTAAATTTTGTATTCATACAATATGGGTCATCTGTGCTAAACAGTATTCCCGGTTCTGAAATGACGCCCAAGCATTGAGTAAATGAAGTTGTCTTATCGCCACACCTGTGGTGATGTAATCATCTCCAAAGATGAGCTCCTCTGCTACTCGCCCGCCCATACTGACATCCATCTGAGCCAGCAGCTGGGCTCTGGTCTCATTCCAACGGTCATTCTCTGGGAGGAGGGAAACCTAGTCCACAGAGACCATTGATTAGCTTTAGTTTAGACAAAAAAAGGTACTGAATGAATGAATGAATATTGTGAAGCCACAAGAAGAAAGCTCACATGGCCAAGAGTTGGGCCTCGAGGCATTATAGTGGCCTTATTGATGGGCATTGCATCTTTGGTAAAATAGGCAACAATGGCATGGCCGGACTCATGGTAGGCCGTGATAGTCTTGTTCTTCTTGTCAATATCAACACTCCTCCTCTCAGGGCCTGGTATGATAAGGACAAAATAAAAAGCCATTAAAACAAAAAGTCACATTCATGTTGTCGCTCGTTAACATTCTTCCTGTCTCCAAACTACAGGAGTGTGTCGAAGTAATCTCTTTCATGTGAGGTGATGTGGGGGATGCAGAGCGGATCTAAACACTGTGTGTAATCACCCATGAGGATCTTGTCCTTAGCGAACTCCAGATCCTTCATTGTGACCATCTCTTTCCCGTCCACGGCTGCCTTCAGGGCTGCCTGGTTGACCAGGTTCTCCAGCTCCGCCCCAGAGAAGCCAACTGTGCCCCGGGCAATAATCTCTGCTTCCACAGCTGGAAAAGAACAAACACAATAGAAAATGACTTCTTTAAAAAAGGTGATCAGTGTTCAAGAGACAAGTGTGGCCTTATGGAAATCCAAGGATCGCAGCTCTGAATGCTTTAAAATGGCTAAGCTAATGTTTCAGCAATGTGCCAGATTTTTTTACTGACACATATAAGAAGGACAATTTTAAATGTACAAAGACACAGATCTTGGAAGATTTGCTTTGTGAGATATTAGTCAAAAAATACCCATTATATTTCACACGGAGACCTACCAGGGTCCACTTTGATCTTGGAGAGGTACCAGTTGAGAATTTCAGTGCGTCCTTTCACATCTGGGCGAGGGACCGTCACCTGCATGTCAAACCTTCCTGGCCTTACCAGAGCGCTGAAAAGTAGGAACAAAGAAGCATTCATTCAAATTCAAAATACATAGGTTCTTAATTTCTGCAAATAAGATGAGTTTTAAAGAGTGTGAAATAGGTCTTTGGCTTGAATTTATGATATGAAAATATATATATTTTTTGCACTACACAGCACATTTAAATGAACTTCCTATGAAATGTGCAATCAAAAATCACTATATGACTTTAAGTTGCTGTCTTAGTTTAGTTGCTCTAAAACAGATCAATAGTTAATTAATATTCCAACTGTTTGTTTTGTTATTTGTGTACATTTATTGGTTCAATTCAGACAGAAACTAGGACAAGGCCACAAAGATAAAACAGTCCAAGACATCTGTCAGTAGACAAAGGTTACGCTATGGGAAGTTAAAAAACTGGAAGATGCTGAGTGGATTGACACAATAGGTTATTCTACTTAAAAAGCAAATTAATACCTATGTTAAAAAAAATTAAATGCATATATTTGTATTTGAAATGTAAACATACTTATCCAAAGCCTCTGCAAAGTTTGTAGCACCAACAACGATGACGCCTTCATTAGGTTTAAACCTGTAAAATACCAAAACATTAACAGGAAGCAAAAGTTCTTCACAGCAACATTGTATTACACAATTTCCAGTTTTATAAATGTCAAAGCCAGAAAACTGACCCGTCCATTTCAGCCAGCAGCTGGTTGATGGTTTGTCTGGAATAGGGATGCATAGGTGACTCGATCCTCTTCCCACCAACGCTGTCCAGCTCATCAATGAAGATGACACAGGGAGCATTAGCTTTTGCCTCTTCTGCAAGTCATGAAAAAAGAAAGCTTGTAGTGGTTTGATTTCATCCTCAGCTTGTTACTCACATTTCCTCACATCCAGTAAACTCACTGAAAAGGTTCCTGATTCGGCTCGCACCAACGCCCACAAACATCTCATCAAACTCTGATCCAGAGGCGTAGTAGAAAGGCACGTCGGCCTCCCCAGCCACAGCCCGTGCTAACAGAGTCTTTCCTGTGCCTGGTGGACCCACAAGGAGGATCCCTGAGAGGACAACAGAGAAACATAATTAGGATAAAAGAGCCGCATATAAACACTACTGGCTAAATTCGTACATTTGATTATTTTCCTTGGACAATAAAAACAGATGAAACAGAAAGTGTGGAGAAAATATAAAGTACAATACCTTTAGGCAGCTTTCCTCCCAGAACAGTAAACTTCTGGGGGTTCTTCAGAAACTCGACGACATCTTGTAACTCATTCTTCGCCTCCTCCACTCCTTTCACATGCTCAAACGTCACATTCTTCATCTGGATGGGGTCGACTGCTGAGTCGAGGCCAGATGTGGTGCGGAACCTCACTTTGGAAACCAAAAACAACTGTTTCATTGCAATGACACCGAAAAAATGTCATTACAGTGTCTCATAATGACAGAAAGTATAACTGGTTACAATATGTTACTGCAGCACATGAACATACAGCAAACGCTGCCTTTCTACTTTTATAGCTTCCAACTAATCAAATCTATTGCACTGACATTAACATACACAGTTGATATGTATATATGCTTAAGTATTACTACATAGTGGTACAAGCAGAAGAATCAGTCAAACTCTACATGCACACCACAAAAGATGTCCCATCAGCTATACTGTAATGTATCAAGTTTAAGGTACACGCTAAATAAATATTACATCAATATTTAAGCTAAAACTAGACAACACACCATCTTTGTTATATTTGCGGTGTGCATGCAGGGTCGTGGCTCGATTTGCAAGCAAAGGTAGGAATAAAAACTGAAACAAACCAGCATCAGAAAAGGAGCCTTTACCCGAGAGAAACGGGGTTCTTGACAAACCATAAATCCCAAGCAGTAGGAGGGCCAACAAGATGAACCTGGTTCTCCTCAGTGAATCTGTCAAAACAGAGCAGAGAAAGTTAGCTAGGACCGTAGCATTTCTCTGTGTCTTAACTCAGCGCTGCCACCCAAAGAAAACCTGTTGCAACTGTTACACTGACAACTGAACACATGCCTTGCGTCCTCTGAGTGAAGGCCTGAGACCTCATGAACCCCTCAGTGAAACCCGACTTGAAAGCGTCCTGCTGGCTGTCGGGGAGGTTCTTTTGTTTCAGCAGTTGCTCCAGTGATTGTGAATCTGGTCCCTTTTCCCTCTGAAGCAACCCCTGTGATGGAAGCAGAGGGAGAGCGGCTTGGTAAGCTTCAAGATTCAGCACTTTTCACATCCTTATTCATCCCCTAAATATTTAATAATGACTCAAAGTTTCACAAATAGACCCCATTAATTACCCAATTAGTCACAAGGGTACAACTGCTGGTTTAAATCTGTGTGGTAATATGCTGACCTTTAGGAAGGCTGGTGTGTAGGGTTCAGACTCCACAGGACCGTCATAACCAGAATCCACTCGTCTGGTTTTTGTTCTAAGTGTCTTGAAACCCCGACTCTGGACCCATACTAGATAGAGGCACAGATGGAAAAAAAACATGAAAACATTAACCTGAATGCCAACCTGTTCACACACATAGGTAACTTACACACAACTGGTTAAAGTCTAAGGTAATGGTGCATTTAGTTTGGTCACCCATCAACAACATCATATTCTCTTTACCTCTTCTAGTTGCTATAACTTCTGGGGAAACACCAGATTTTACATAAGAGCATGAGGAAGGAAGTTACGAACTAGCTGGTTAACCACACTTCTTTACTATTGTTTATGTTGCTCACTTGTGATGGAGCATGACTATTTTTTTCATCTGTAAAGGTGGTTGTTTAACAATGAAGAACAACAACTCCCATGATCCCATGCTACTTCTTAAAGTCATCAAACTCTGACTTCAGTTATTGTTTTGATTGAGAGACTGTTAGCGACAACATTCAGAATTCAAAGTCAGTTTCTTACCAGGCAGGAATTGTAGCTCTGAACAAACTTCTTTAAGTGGACTGTGGTATTGTCTGTGGAATATTGGGGATCCAAAAACCCCCAGCCTTCTGTGTGAGAACCCTATTAGAAAAAAAGTGCAAAAGGTTTGTTTCATTTTAAATGATCAGAATCAGTTTTGATATAAATAATATATAAAGTAAGGATTCATTTTCATCGAAAACAATGAAACTGAGTTGTCTTTCAGCTCAGGGCTGCTCACCGTGCTTGTTGTGGAAGAAGCTGTCTGAAGAAACATGACTTGTCCTCCATGCTGAAGGAACAGTGAGAGGTTCTTCTGGTCCCGGTGAAGGCAGTAACCTGCTGACTAGCTCATCCAGCTGACTCACCCTGATCTCTGACAGGCCAAGATCCCTCAGAGCCACACTGGGCTGTGAAGGAAGGACAGCCAAAGTGGTTTATTGACATGTTTATAAGACAGTAATTATAGTAATATTGACCCAATCCAGAGTACATGGCTTGTTAGAGACTTTAAAAAACTTTTTTATTTTTTTTTCAGAGACATATTGTAATGTGCTAGATGTGGTTCAGTACTCTGAGATATGTAAAATAATAATTTTTAACTTAAAATAGACAGACCTTTGTGTCTGAACTAAGTGTAGCCTCACTGAAAAGGTTCTTCCTTATTTGCAATGTTATATAAATTCCATGATATTATTGGCAACAGATTGTTTGTCACAGGTTATCCAATATAATGAATATGATTTCTTTCTTATGCCCTGGTCACCATTACCAACAGTCTGCTTATGTAAAGACATTCAAGATCGGACCTAAGTCATTGACCTTTATGTACTGTACCCTTATGTCATGTACCTGTAGTGTTCATCTCACCTCTTTTATAAATGAAGTGTGCTCTGGAATGAAGTCTCTGTGCAGAGTCTGGACTGAGGCTGTGGTTGAGTTCTTCAGAGAGTGGAGGGCATTGATAAGCTGGCTGAGGGGCGGTATCATCTGTCAGATAGAGGATCAGAGGAGGGTGAAAAACAGTCTCTCAACATATATAATCTAATATTTCTTATGAGGTACTAAACGCTCACATGTTGTGTTTAAACAAGCTATTTCCGCTTTGCTGGATTTAAGGTGAACCTTCCTGACAGGACTGTTATGTCAGGTGTTATTCAAGACTTACTGTCCACCAAACAGAGAACAGTATGGCCCTCTTACGTCCGATGTATGGGAGTTATGTAACCTCGACGCTTTGGAAATCAACTTACTACCGTTCAACAAGCATCAAGCCGAGCTCTTCTCAGACATATCAGATGATAAAACCATGAGAGAAACCGCATGTACAAAGGTGGTCGTGGCTCCTGATTTGAAACCGCTTCTAAACACAATGTGACGTAAACATGGGCTGATAGGTGAAATCCACCTCTGACTTGTCAATGCTAACATTAGCCGAGCTAAGTTGTCATTAGCCGAAGGAGAAGACGTGACAGAAACAACGACAAACATGGCCTCATACTGATATGAATCCCATTAGGATCCAATGACATTATAACTAAAGGACAGATAATGGTAGGTTGTAAAAAGGGCACATGTCAGCTAGCTAAATCAAAAAGATGCTAACAAGTCGGCTTACCTGCTGCGGCTGAAACGACAGTGAAAACATCTTGGCCGATTGATGAAATTAAAATCAGGATGTGGAGGGTTGATGTGTGGAGGAGAGACCCTCTGTGTAACTTAAATGAACGAGTCCTCCCGGGAGCCGTGTCCTTTTGTTTTCCTTGTTACACAACTTTCGGCAGCTTAGCTTCACGTAAACCACCAAATGGATTCTCCGGCAACTGAGGTCAAATGAACTACAATATGACGTTGGGGTGAA
Organism: Centropyge bicolor; assembly: GCA_037975185.1. Taxonomy (NCBI): domain Eukaryota; kingdom Metazoa; phylum Chordata; class Actinopteri; family Pomacanthidae; genus Centropyge; species Centropyge bicolor. The sequence goes on along the minus strand of JBBMOC010000099.1, from coordinate 414,012 downwards.
TGACTTCCGGGTTCAGCCTGCATCGTTACATCACTTGTGGAAATCGTTACGAAAATCTGATTGAAAAATCTTTAATAGTATTTGAAAAAAATACTATATTATAATATTATAATAATACTATAATACTTTATTTATTTCTATTATATGCCTTATAGGAAATAACATTGACTGTTACAGATTACACAATTTCTATATTTACTTCTCATGACGATTCTCTTATGCCTGATCAAAATTAAAATGTAGAAATATAAATATCACTCCATTTGTCCTCCCGTTTTGATAATTGCTAATGAAATTAATAAAGATATAGCTAATATGTATAACTAGTATTCAATTAACGGGCACATTGAGAGCATGTCATGTTTTTCAAGCAGGCTTTTGCTTGTATACCTATATGACTCGTCAGAGGACCCCGCAAAGGAGCAGCGGAATTCAAATTTCAAAACAAACCACAGATTGTTGTTTTAGCATGCAGGTGTTTATTCTGAGCTAGCTGGCTGTTGCAGACACGACCCAGTTCCTCATTTGAAAACTAGTAATAACATGGACGCAAAAGAAAAGAAAGACCCCGCGACAACTGACAAACCGGTGGATGTTCCCAAACCTCCTTCCATCGAGGATTTCATCGTTTTGAAGCCCATCAGCCGCGGAGCTTTTGGCAAAGTCTACCTTGCACGGAAGAAGTGCAATGCTCGATTATATGCCATCAAGGTCAGTTAAATTAACCTTTGGCGGCTTTGGATGATTGAACGAGTCCTTATTTTGGCGGAAAACACTCTTTTATTTTCCCTCAGGTGATGAAGAAAGCGGACATGGTTGATAAAAACATGACAGGCCAGATGAAGGCAGAGAGAGACGCACTTGCTTTGAGCAAAAGCCCCTTTGTGGTTCACCTGTTTTACTCCCTTCAAACAGCCACTAAGATATATCTGGTAATACTAAAATACACAAAACACATTAACAATAACAACTTTATGAAGTGATTATTTGTATAGATGTTAATTTATTTTCATGTTGCTCACAGGTAATGGAATATCTCATTGGTGGAGATGTCAAATCTCTGCTTCACATCTATGGATATTTCGACCAGGACATGTCTGTAAAATACATTTCAGAGGTTGCACTGGCTTTGGACTACCTCCATCGTCATGGTATAATCCACAGGTACTTTGATCATCTAACTTTAGGTGTTGTTAAATGTGTATAACAGTGATTTATTCATCTTTGGGTGAGATTTATTGTGTGACCTGGAATTTACCTGAGTTTATCTTTTTAGGGACCTGAAGCCAGACAACATGCTTATATCCAATGAAGGTCACATCAAACTAACAGACTTCGGCCTTTCTAAAGTCAAGCTTGACAGAGGTATGAATCCCCATCAGCTTGACACTTGAACAAATTACAACCAACACCATTATTAATGTTCTTAATATTTCCATTATATTATCTCTGTTTTCTCTATCAGAACTGAGTCTTATGGATATCCTTACTACTCCATCTTTGGCTAAACCAAAAAAAGATTACTTTCGCACACCGGGTCAAATCCTCTCCTTAATCAGCTCCCTCGGATTTGTAAGTGCATTCATATAAATTTTTCATTGAGACATGTCCTTTTTTCTTGATTTATGCATAGTTTGTGTTGCATAATGACCTTTCGTTCATTTATTATTTTAAACACAGAATTCACCAGCAGGGGAAGGCAAGCGTCACTGCAGTGCATCTGCTGTGTCCAGTAACATGTCCTGTGGCAAAATGAAACCGAAGAATAACTCTTTTGATTCTCCACTGTTGAAGAAAAAAGATAATGTGCACTCTCCAACTGGCTACCCTTGGAAAACCGGTATGTCCAGACGTCCTCTTGCATTGGTAGCTGGTGGTAATGAAAATGTGTCAGTTACAGATACATTAACTGTGTTATGTGTGCTGTCTCCATAGGACCTAACAGCATTTTGTTCAGTCCTCATAACCTGGCTAAAAATCTGACTCCCACGCTGCTGAAGACCAGGAAGAGGTTTGAGACGATGAGTGCAGGCAGCACGACCACTGACACTGAAGGTGGCATCAGTCCACTGTGGGAGTGTGAGGAGGTCAGTGATTGTAAACCTTTGTAATTTATAATATATTAAGTTGTGTTTTTATTACAAACTTTGTTGTACTTAAATCTTAAGTAAAGTCATTTAATATCATGGATCCCTGTATGTGAAGTGACATTTCTGGCTCTTGTGTATACTGCCTGCAGATAAAATTAACAAAGGACTGGAATTTGATTGAGTTTAAAGCTGATTAATTAAAAGATGCTTTCATGAGTTCCTGTACTCTTCATTCCCTGCTGTGACAGTAATTAATTTTTATTTTATCTTTCTTCTTCAGAAAGAAAATGAACATGCTAATGAACAGAAGGGGAGAGGAAATTTTGAGTCCATGGGGCCTGAACAGGACTGTGTGCTCACAAAACCAGGCACCTTTGGCTTCTCTTTGGCCACCAGGAAGCAGCAGTCAAATGAGCCTCCAACCGACAAACTGGGGTCTGTTTCCACAGCTCGGGACGATTTTTGTCCCTCAACCTCATCTGTAAAGAGAACGTTTTCTGATGTTGAGACAACTCCAGAGTCATTGGAGATCCAAGCCAAGAAGAGTAATGCTCACTATAAGAGATGTTACGAGATTCCAGAAGGGACTGAGAGGTTTCACACTGGCCTGACTGGAACATTTTCCACCATCCAAATAGGTGATTTCATGGCCTCCACGGAAGAGATCGGGTTAGCTGACGACCAGGTACCAAAGCTCTCCAGTCCCATTACTGTGGCAAAAAGTCTGTTCTGTGAACTGGAAGAGCCAACAGAGGACGTGTTTGAAGATGGAGTCAAGGACTTGTCACATTCAAGTTTCACATCCCCACTTGCTGGGAACAGTGACGTTTGCAGGAGCTTGAGCCTTGACTCTGATGGGTCCGTGCATGAAACCTCCCTCACTATTGACAGCTGTGCGTCTCTCAATCCAAACAGATCTTCCAAAAACAACAAGTCAGCATCATCTGAGGAGCAAGAGCAAAATAAAGACTCATCAATCACTGAATCACTGCCACAAACTCCATCTGCTGTCATTACTGGAACACCCACACTTCGGCACTTTGGGCGGAGAGGTGAATCTCAGTGTTCCTTTCTGAACCGACTCCCTGATCTGGGCTGCGGTGTTGCACAGTCCCCCTCGTTCCTCAAGCCACGACATGCAGTAGCTTTCCGTAGCTACTGTAGCTCCATTAACCGCTCCAACATGTCGGGGGTGTCCCGGCTGAGCATCGGGTCTGTTGACGCTATGGACCTGTCCACCACAGCTTCTTATCACTCTGCGTCAGGCACTGCAACACCAGTCCAGAAGAGACCCAACTCCAACAGCTCCCTCTATCAGGTGAGCATACAAGGACACAATTTAAATTTTATTCTTCTTGAACAGAGTCATATCAAAGTGGTTAGTACTGATAACTGTAGGTCAGTGGTACATCTTTCAGGACAGAACTGTAATCAGTGTTTTCTGCCTTGTTGTTGCAATGAACACTTACCATTTTTCATCACTTTACCATTTTTAACACCTCCTTTTATTTCCCTCTCACATCAGACTCCTCAGCCCATGTCGACCTCTCAAACCCCTTTCAGGACTCCAAAGAGTGTCAGAAGGGGTCCGCTGCCTGTCGAGGGTGCACCCATTTTAGGAACTCCTGACTATTTGGCTCCAGAACTTCTTTTGGGAAAACCACATGGTAAGAAAGGGAAATTCAAAATTCCACGCACCAAATGCACTTTTTCTGCAAAAAGTAGTCCAGCACAGTTTTGTGGTATTGTCGTTGGATGGTTGACATTGTAGTCCTTGTGACAGCCACTCTCTTTGAGTTTCAGGAAGTTGTCAGTGTGGTAAGTTTATAATGATATTGCTATTGCAAGCGAGCTTGCATGATCACTCAGCCTGCTAATACGCTAGAGGAAATGAGCTGATTCTTCCCACATTTCCTTTGCCACTGGTTCTGTCTCTGCCCCTTGGATTGGTGAATGAACTGTGGGCCTGATCAGAGGGAAGGGGGCAGCATTTTAAATGTGTGATTACAAAGACTGAAAATGGGATCTTCTCCTAACATTAAACTAACTCTGTTAACAGTTGGGGAATCAGATTTATTGAGGCTGATGTTGCTTTTAACTAGAAAAAAAGGGTTTTTCTGCTCTTAAAGTCTGTATATTCTGTGTAATCCTGGCACATGTGCTTTGTTTTTGACATTTAGCAACTGACATGCAAAATGTCATCTAATAATAACCTATGGATCTGACTTGCAGTTACTCATTCAAATGTGAACATGCTGAGGGCAATATTAGCTGTCAGTTGCACAATGCCACTCTGTAGCATAATTACTGCTGTTTGGATCCATGAACAGTTGGTCTGTGACATGAATAATCCTGTGTGGTGAAGTATTTATGTATTAGCTGTCAAGTTTTTTTCAATAACAGATGGTTATGAAAATTTTAAAGTCCTTGAAGTTATTAAGAAGAAACAAAATTGCTTCTTTAAAGCTACAGTGCTGCACACAAATATCAAGGTTCATGTGTGTTGAAGTGAATTCCTAATGATCCTCTTCATTTACTGAGTGTTTCATGTGTGAATGAAGGAATGTGAAGTTCATACCTAGATGTTGAATCCCTCCATCCTCAGTCTAACTCAGTCCCTGCTTCTGCCACCGCAGTACAATTAGAGCACACTCTAACAGGAATCAGTGTTTGAAGGCAGCAGCTGTATGAAATGTGACTTTTCTTTGCCCCCGTCCAGACTTCATGGTGGATTGGTGGGCGCTGGGCGTGTGTCTTTTCGAGTTCCTCACAGGTGTCCCACCTTTCAACGACGAGACGCCTCACCTGGTCTTCCAGAACATTCTCAACAGAGGTGGGCAACCGAACCTGAACCATAACATATATTTGAATCGACAAAGCATTCATGTGTATTGTTTCAGAGTTTTAGTTGAGTAAATCAATTGATACTTTAAATGGCTTGATTTTATTGCTTCCTTTACCACCTGCCTGTCAATCATTTTAGACATTCCCTGGCCTGAGGAGGAGGAGGAACTGTCTGCAAACTCGAGAAATGCGATTGAAATCCTCCTGACCATGGACACGTCAAAACGAGCTGGTCTGAAGGGTGAGGACCACTTTTTAATTTCAAAATTTAAAACACTACTCAAACTTCATGAAATTCATAGATTTTACCTGAACAACGTCTGAGAGCCAAAATGCTGTTAATACGTTATGTTTAAATTATGTATGAGAACTTTGCTTAAATTTCTATGTTAAGAAAATGAAGGATTGAGCCTTTTTAAGTAGCGGTCATCAGGGAATTATCTCATTATAAAATACTAAACTAAATGGGATGTGCGTTCTGACCATTTTGTCTGTTCCTCCACCAGAGCTCAAGCGTCACCCCCTGTTTGAGGGCTTGGACTGGGACAACCTGCAGAACCAGTCGATGCCTTTCGTACCTCAGCCAGAGGACGAAACCGACACCTCGTACTTTGAGGCAAGAAACAGCGCTCAGCACATCGCCGTGTCCGGCTTCAGCCTGTAGAGTCACAACCGTCGACAGTTTTATTAAAGCAACAGTCGACAAGTTCAGCCTGTTCATCATAATAATGTGGATTGGTTGTTACTCTTTTCAAGGTTGTAGTATTTTTAGACAAACATTTAATCAATGTGCAGTCGCAGTCATGAGATCTGTTGACTGCTGAGTTACTGTAGTTCTGCTTTGTAGAAGTAAACTTTTAGATATGTCTCTTAAATTAGGTTCTTCTACCAGCAAAATACTGTTTGCTACTGCTTTATAATAGGTTTGGTAAACACATAACTATATATGTAAGTAAATGTAAATGTGGCACTTGCTGCCTGATGCTGACTTTCCAAACCGATTCACTCCGTTTTTTGCTGCACTGTTCATCATTGTAATGTCCCCTGTTGTTAGCAGACTGGGTGGGCGGGCCCCCTGCATTTCTCTTTGAAGGGTACAAGACTGCTGAAGAAAAACATGCTAATATATTCACAAATAATGTATTTTATGTAAATCTTGTTAATAACATTTAATATCTTTGTTTTAAGACTTGAGTACTTTGTTTTCAAGCAGGACACTTTTTTGCTGCTTTTATGTCGTTTGTAATTTTGATGTGATATCTCCTATTTTCCACACTACTGCTTTTTAGAGAAGTTCATTCTGCTCCTTGTCACTTGTGAAATTTTATCTTGTTCACTCTAAGAAAAAAGTAAAATACAAATAAAATCTGTTTGTAACACGATGTACCTTTTTTTGAGTTATATGTCGAACATTTTTCTTTTTCATGTAACTCAGAAAAAAAAAGTGAACAAACATTTCCAGATTTATTTGAATTAGTGTAGACAGGTTAAAATGCTTTATGAAAACTTTATTTGAGGCTTAGATTATCACATGCAGACACCACTCTATCCACAGGCAGAGAGGGTGAGAAAGCCTTGGTACATTTCAGTAGAAAGGTAAACTTATTTCTTATTAAAACATAATGGCTCTGGAAAGATTAGTGCTATTGCAGATGCAAACCTTTGTAAATATGATATAGTTTTCTATATTAATAATTCATGGGAATGCAATTAAAATACTGCATTTTAATCTCAACTGTACAGCTATTGTATACAATTTGTATAGATCTCACTGCTTCGCAAACAAGTCATGATTACTATCAGTCACACGAAATCTTTCCACAATATTCGTACAAACATTGTTACATCACACGTTAAAATTATACAGTATAGAAAAAACGTGACCGCGAACACAGACAGTGACAAGAGTTATGCGTTAATAATCAGACAGCTGACCAGCACATAGCTCACTAGGTAGTAAGATTAATGACTATTTGGTCCAGCACTAGAGCGGTTATGCTACGGTATGTGAATGTTAGAAATCATAATCTCACCTACAGTATGAATGTACCTTATGATGTTGAGGCACTTCCTCTAGTGGAAAAACAATGAAGTCAGACTACTTTGACATACTGTAAAGCACTGAGACTGATATGCAGTCGGACAGGTGATAAGAACCTCGTCTAACCTTTACAACATTTAGCAGTCACTTTGAACATAAACCTCACGTACACAGCTGAAATCTGGCCGGCGACGCCTTCATTATAACTGTTTCTAAAAGCAATAAATATTAACTTATTCTCAGAAATTTAAAGAATCTCACATACATGAATATATTATTACATTCAATCCTCCCTTCTAAACTATTACAGTTATTACAACATTGTATTATAGCAGCATTGCTGGGCAACTAATGAAAGTGATTTGAATTTCAAGCATTATGCTCCAAAGAAAAAAAAAAGTATCGGGCCCATTTTTTGTGCAACAAAGCCTTAGTTATGGAAATTATTGAGAAGCTGTTGTAGTTGGTGTATGAGCGCGCTGATGACATCCCAACGGTTCCCCCTCCTGACACAAAACCATTTCATACAGGGACAAAGATTCCAGTGGCATCATCTTGTAAAGGTTGTATAATCACAGGCTGCCAGCCCGTACATTCACGTTTCTATTCGATTCCACATCCACAGTACAACACACTCGAGAGACATCGTCCTCTCACTCATTACTTCAGGTGCCTTCTTCTTCTCATAGTGCAAAAGCAAATTACTGGGCTGTGGGTCTAAGCAGGGGGGAGTTACAGCCATTAGCAACCCAAACCAAAGACATTTAGAGGACTCTTCTTTGTGGTCTATGCCCATGGGGGAGAGCAGGTTCAGTTGATTCGTCTATTAAAGGAGGAGAAAATGAAGGAGTTAAATTGAGTATTACATAACAGTGACAGAAGATGAGCTGATATTTTACTGTAAAACAATACCTTCTCCTCTTATGCAGGTATAGGCGAATAAGCCACTGTACCACAAATGGCCATACAACTGCAAAGACCAGACTGGTTGGAGAAATGTCAAAAGGCCACCAGGATGGTTTCTAGGAAAATGAGAAATGAAATAAATCATAGTAAAAAAAAAAAAAAAGTGATGAATCTAAAATGAATCATCATAGTGCTGAAACATGGTTTAGGTTTATGACGAAAAGGTAGATTGTTTTTTCTAACATTAAGAAATTGTTTACCCGACTCCTCTTTTTCACTGGGGGGGACAGATAAGTTGGAGACAGAGACAATGATCTCGCCTGCAGAGAGTAAGAAACAAAGCAATAGAAAAGTCCACAAACTATTGTCAAAAGGATGAAGTAAGCACCATCAACACATGAATGTGTCAGTGACAAGTACAAAGTGCAACCACCTTATCTTGCTCATCCACACACTACAATTACAGCTGAGCAGGGTCCTTGTTAATTTTTACACCAAGTCCTGTCTAACAGCCACATTAGTAACAGCAGTTAGACAAAACATTCAAATCAACTCACAATGATTCAAATATTCATTCAAACATAACTCTCCATGTCAAGAGTACAACTTCTACAATATATGGGAAACATTTTTTAGACACACCCAGTTTTTTTAGACTGGCAGGATATTGACCTTGCAATAAATGAGTCCAAGATGACCCGTGTGTCTGCAGCGGCCTGCTTCTGTACTCTGTGCTAACTCAGTGCTAGCTCTGACTCTAATGATAATACAGACATCCAAAAGTGAAAAAATGTGACCTACAGGAGCTTTAAAGCAAAATGCATTTACCAAAATGTTGTATTAAAAGAGTTAAAAAAAAAACAAAACACTAATTGTTGCCTCAGTATATCTGATGTAGCGAAGTTGCTTTAAAATTTAGAGTATACTGTGTCTCAGTCAGCTCAAACTAGAATTTTCACTGGATCACTTTGGTGTCTCTGTTATTGTCACCTAACAAATCCGCTGTTTTAGAACCATTATTCCTGACTGTTCTTCCTGAGGTAATAAATGAGAGGACGGACTGATCTGACCTGGCTCGCAGTCAGAGCCTCCAGGGTGTGCAGCCTCTCCAGGACGCTCTGCATGTCCTCCTGCAGTCTCGCCAACGCCACAACGATCTGCTCGTTCAGGCTCCCTCCAGGTGTCCCCGCTCTTCCCCGGCGGCCCCCGTCTCCATCTCCACCGCTGTAAATGGGCCCCACGGATCCAGAGCCGGCGCCTGGAGACCTGGAGCCTGAAAATGCAGAAAGTATTTATGATTAACACATGGTTACATCGAAAACAGCACATTTGACAAGCTAAAATAAAAGACATTTGGTATTTTTCCTTATAAACTGAAGATTATAACTGAAGACTAATTAAATGATTATCACAGTTGCAGATCAATGTCAACACATCGATGAATCGACCAAATGTTTTACTTCTGTTTCAATTCTGTTGAAATCCCTAACCACTCATTTTTACTGCAAGAATCTTGATCAGCAAGTCTCAAGCCAAACCACTCCCTGTACCACTGAATGACCAGAAGGCAAAAGGTTGTTGGACATGAAAAGGTGGCCATGGCTAAAATATGTTGCAGCCATCAACCTGTCAGGTTTCCATGTCTTCTTGTAGATAGATTTCTGCCTTGAAAGTTTAACTTCGATGTAACCGGAAGACAGTCAGATACAGAATTTGTTTAGGCTTAATATCTAAAAAACAGTCTTTGGAGTGCAGTTGCATCTCTTGTTGGGGGTTGATATTAAGCATGACACCTTTTAATTTAGGCTTTCCTATGAAATTAATGCTAAAATGCTTAAAACAGGACAGCCTTACCTCTTCCTCTTCTGACCAAAGAGCTGCCCGGCATGTCTGCATTCAGTCTCTGTCTGTGCGACACTGTTCCACCGTTCTCTCCATCTTCCCCTCCACATCTGATGACCTCTGACTGACCATGAACGTCCTCCCGGGGCTCCTGTGTAGCCTGTGGCTCCTCTAGAGGAGGCAGCACGTGGTTCTCCTTTTCATCCACGTCATCCAGGGAGCGGTTATGCTCTGAGCTCTGTTTTAAGAAGCGTGTGATAATCAATCAACAATTGACCTAGAGCTACAGCTGCTGTACTAAAGAAGAGGTTTCAAGTGGGTTCTTGCCTCTTCCTGGCCGAACTGGTCCACAGAATCACAGTAGACTTCACTGTCTGAGTCACTGGCCAAGTGACTGGGGCCAGTCACATCTACACTGGGATCTGAGACAAAAAAGGAACAAAGACTCAGACTCGCTCTGCATTGTAATGTGGAATACACTGCACTGTAATTAACAGAGTGACATGGAGGAAGGCAGCGTTCATGTAATTTGGGGGCTTTGTGTGCCATTTCAACAGAGCCATTACTTCAGTGCATTAAAACTGTCCCAGGAGCAGCTGATGTGTGAAGTGTTAAGATTCAGTTTCTGCCACAGCGCTGGGAATGAAGCTTAGCAGATTATCTGATCACATGATGCACTAATACACAAGCAGGGGCAGTGGGTGAGGCGAGTACAGAGTGCTCGTGGACCATTTTGAAACATTTCATACAACGTGCTGTCATGAAACTCAGCCTTCTTTACCTGTGTGGTGGCCGTTGAGCAGAGGCTCAGCCTCCTGGGAGTCCTCACTGTTCAGGGCAGCCCTGGAATGACTCCCATTGGTCAGATGGGTGACCCCGTTAGCCACTTTACCATTTGACAGGGGTGCTTTGTGCCTCCTGGCTGAGCCCTTCTTCTTTGGCTGTGAAGCTACTGATTTCTTGTCTGGAATAAATCCCCAAGAAAGAAAATCAACGAAAGTTTTTTTTTTTCCTGACAGTATTTTCTGGCACAGTTTTAAAAAAATTAATTTCGTTACCTTTTCTTATCACTTCTTCTTCTTCTTCCCCTTCCTCCTCCTCTTCTTCCACCTCATCCTCCTCTTCCTCCTCCTCCTCCGGTGCCTCTTCCTCTGACCTTTCCTTCACTTCCTTTGATTTGAGCCTGGCAGGACGAGTCTCCAGAGTGCCGTTCATTTCCATTGTTCTGATGATGCTCTTTGTGACACTCTTCGACTGGAATGAATTCAACATTGTTCCAAAGCCTGTGTAACAAAATTCATTTCAGTACAATATCACACATAGTAAAAGACAATGTTTTCTTTAATAGATAAGTAATTCAGGAGGCTGATAGGAAACAGCAAAGGTTTGGATTTATCTGCGAATGAAACCATGTATGTCTGACAGCAGAGGAAATCTTAAATGCATTAAACCACATGTTCTGTACCACTCATTCAACATGCATGACATGACTGCTAATAAGCACTAAAAGCATCTAGGCTACTACACCAGACAAATACTCAACTATAACACTGTAATCAAATATTTACATGGTAATGTACTTGCCTTCCAGTTGCCTAGCATACATGGTCAAACGGGCTGAGCATCAGACAAGGGGCAAATTATGTAAGGTTAAGCTCCGCATGCTGTTGTTGACATCACAAACAAAGAAAGTGAAAGGTAAATAAAAGTTGAATAAACCCACCTGTGCTCAGGTCTGATATCTGTGAGATCTTTTTCTTCTCCTCAATAAGCTCATAGAAGGGGCCGAGGACACGCAAGAGCTCCTCCACCTCGTCTGTCACGGGCATACCCTCCAGGATCTGCACATCAAAGACAGCAACAAATGATATTTAGCTCAAATCCATAAACAGTTAAAGATCAAATTGCTACTATTCATACATAATAAAACTGGTATATAATCTGTAAAAATAACTTTGATAGGGAAAACATACCAGCTTCATTTCATCAACATAGGCTGCCATTGCTTCTTCTTTTGACATCTCTCCAAGAGAATTCCATGCATCCCTGAATAATTGAACAAAAACTGCATTATTATATGACTTTATCAAATGAACAGCAAATCCCAGATTAGCGTATGAGTCAATATCATCAAGATTGGTTTTGAACATTTCTGTGCCAGATCTCAACTCTGTCAATAAAGCCAGTACATTTGAGGTCAGTGTGGTCTTTGTGGGTCAAAGGCCAGTATTCATTAGTAACTAGAGCTAAACCTAAACTAGGTGTTGTTACAATTTACTGATAAACTGGCAGCCCCGAACACAATGTAGCAGGAAAATGAGACAAAGTGTCCTGCTTAGTGGGTAAGAGGTTACATTCCAAGTCCGAGTCGGAGTCCAGAGATCAACTTACAGAACTTGAGACAACACTCCCTGTGAAGAGTGGAGAGAATTTGCACTCTGTCTTTTTCTGCACAGTGGGATCAAAGTGGGCAAAAGGCAGCACATTGCGCAACATGCACAAGTCAAATATGGTTTCAAGGGTTGACCCAGAAATAAATGCAACAATTTGCCTTGAAAACTATGGTATTCATACGACTTGTGCTAATCAGCTTGCCTTTCATGGAAAATACTCTTCACAGTGACAAATACAAGAACACACAGAATAAATAGTGTGATTGAATACACTAATATTTTCCCCATGAATGACACACCTGTGCAGAAACCCTGTGTGCATGCAGGCAAAAATAAAAACATATTGATTGACTGTCTTCACCATTTTGCTTTGCCAACTGCGTCCCAGAATCCAGGTCGGGGGATATTGCACACTCCCACAGTGGCTTGTTTGTAGTAACTGTAGAACTTGAGCATCATGTCGTTGGACGGCTGAAAGGGACCTAAAACCAGAAATAAAACTTTGATTATAACAAGGGCTGAAAATGCAAAATACATGCTTACTAAGTAGTTTTCCGACCGTTTCCCATCTCTGACACATATGTGAAGACTCAGACAACATACTTTTATAATTGAGTAATGTGGTAATACTTAAGTTGTTGGCCAGGGGGCAAGTGTTTGTACACTGCTTGTAAAGTGGATTAAGCCTTGTAAATCGGCCAAGATCCAGTGCAGACAAAGCTGCTGCACTGCACCTGACTAACGCTTATACCTGTGTAACCCAGCATTAAAGCCCTGTGGTGAACTGGTTAAACTGGCCTGAAGTCAAGCTGCAGGCCGGTGTGGGCACTCACCATCAGGGGGTAAACTCTTGATCACTTTGACGGCGGCATCAAACCTCAGCTGGGTCAAACGCCTCTCATCCTCCACAGAAACACTCTCCACCTCCATTGTGTCACACTGAGGCAGCAACACAAACACCTGCAGATGAGACAGTCAATAAACACAACAGTGGAATGTGACAATAAACACATGCTAACTCCTATAATAGCATTCATGTTAGCTCTTATCAACAACATTAGCTTATAAACACAGATTAACGCGACTAGCTAAACTTGTTATAGCCACCACAAGGCGGTGTCATATCTGGGACAAACATCTAATATCGCAACAAACTATTTTCATAATTGTGCTAAAAACTATATAAACTTCCAAACTCTCGACGGAAAAGCTTAAAAGCGATGACACTCACCGTTAAAGTCAACGGCCTATCTGTTTGTCAGAAGACGACCTGTCTTCAGTCCTCGACCAGACGCCATGAACAGTACGATAAAGCCAGACAGAGGTGTGGTCTGGGAGTTGTAGTTCTCTATTGGATATCAGTGTCGCCTACAAACGCCACAATCCTTCGCGGCTACTAAAAGTTAGCTGTCGTGGAAATGTAGTTTCAAGACCTGGAAAGGCGGAGAAAGTAAAAATATGGACTAAATAAGTAAGAAAAGTGGTAAAAAGTTAAACATAACAGAAGTTCGTAACATGGAGCCATATTATCCTCAGTATAGGGTGAAACTACAAGTACCATCATGCTCTTGTCAGGATCCAGATTTTTTTTCTTCCGTTGGAAAGATGATAGTTGGACGATAAGGAAAAGCGAGAGCTCTCACTTCGGATTTATTTTGAATACCACAAGTAAGCGATGTAAAATATGTAGGACTGAAATTAATCGATTAATGTAACAGTCAATCCATTATAATTTTGATAATAAATTAATTGTTTAGTTTTGTTTAGCTTCAAAAAAAAGCGCCAACTGCTCAAATATGAGGATTTTCTTTTTCAGTCTGGCTAAATATATTATGGTTTAGGATTGCTGGGTATTTTACATTTTAATTGATTAACTTGGAAATATATTTGCAGATTGATCGATGATAAACATATTGGTAATTGCAATTGCAATTTTATTAAATAACTGACACGTTTATTTGGAGAAAAAAGAAGATGAATACCTGCCTAAATAGTTTTGTTTGCAGAACCAGAGAGCTAAATACTGAAAAATATAGATATTTTTCTGTCAGAATTAATAAAGTAACTCTAGACCAACTTCTGCATGCAGATTGTCTGCGAAAGCACTAAAACACTAGACACTAAAAACGAGAAATTAAACATCTAAAAAGGAAATACAGGAAATACAGAGAGTGAGAGACATAAGCTTGATGAACAAACAAACAATAACGCAAGCAAACAAAGTAATGATAATAATAATAATAATAATAATAATAATAATAATAATAATAATAATAATAATAATAATAATAATAATAATAATAATAATAATAATAATAGAATTGGTACTGGCCAGAAAATAACAGTGACGTTGACGCTTTGCTTGCAGACAAAACACTGGTCCCACTTTTACACAACTGAGTGATCCCTCGTCTCCAGTTTATAGACGATCTTCGGCTTGACGCCAAAGTGAGGGCAGAGTCCCACAATAGCAGCAGCGGATTTTGTTTTTTCGAGGCAGATCCGAGCTGGTTTCTCTTTGAATCAAAGGGAGCACAGAAGGGACGGGAGGCTCTGTGGAGAGATGTAAGATGGCAGAGCTACAAATGTTGTTAGAGGAAGAGATTCCGGCCGGGAAAAGAGCGCTGGTGGAGAGTTACCAGAACCTGACCAGAGTCGCGGACTACTGCGAGAACAATTATGTTCAGGTACGAGTTCAACAGCACGTTTTTCCTCAGAACGGCGAAAAGCTCCTCATCGAAAGGTTGTTGTTGGGACAGGAAATGTGGATAAAGACGCCGGGAATGGGTTATGAAATGAAGCTTGTGATCCCAGTTTGTGACTTAAACAGCTGCTGTGTGTTGAGACCATTGATCCCATTTATTCCTTTACACAGAGGGTGTGTCTACTTTTTTATGTTATTACAACACTGGGTTTTACAAATTAGTTTTTAGGACACCAACAAGAAAGTTAGTCCAGTTTGTTTAACTGATGCTGACTAGAATGTATAACAACAGAAGTGGGAAACTAAATGTCTAAAAGTCTGTATGAATATTATATTAACATGGCAGTCCATTACGTTCCTTAAGGTCATTAAACGCACCATTTAATACCACAAAAACACTTGAACCCCCTTTGGGATACTACAGGAATATTAAAGTGCAGGTATATGATGAGTTGTAAGCACTCTGCAGATGCTATAATGCCAGTGCATGGTTTTTATTGTCAAGCTGTTATAATGTCACTTAAAAACCATAATATACATGCTTATTTTGTCAGGTTAAGACTTCATGGAGAGAGTCATTTAGGATCAGTCAGCTGGGGCTTGCAGGCTTGCAGCCAGGCAGTGAGACAGAGAGGAATGTAAAGCAATTGTTAGTTGGTCAATAAAGGTTGGAGGTATTGATTTTTCTCCCCCTCGACTTATTCATGGGAACAAAGCTTGCTTTAATCTCTGCTGACCTGCATGCATCTGTCCTCCACTTCAACTCCTTTATAAAGTGGCTCATTTGGTGTGAAGTCATGTTATGAAAGCTGATGATCACAGTGCTAACTTCACAGCTCAGTGTGCCTAGTTTCATGTGTCATGATGACCACAGATGGCTTTGTCTGCTTTTAATTTTAGTATATGTGTGGTGAGCCGCCCCAAAAAAGACTCAAGAGTCAAAGCTTGTCTTTTGAGAGCAGATTGAGTGACAGGCAAACTGTGGTGGTGAGCAGACATTTTTCAGCAGGAAGACAAGCCACCATATCAGCTACAGAGGGTGTGTCCGCTCCAGCTGTACTCCCCAAGGACTCCCTGTAATTTTGTTTTCTTCCTCGTCCTCGGATGATTTGGCAGCATGAGGCATGGCTCTGAAGCTCTGTGCCACTTATAGCTCTCTCGCTGCAGAACAGGAGGGATGCCATCTTTGTCTTTCCCGCCACTTTCAAAAAGAGAGACGAGTCTTTTTGTGCTGTTATTTACCCTGAACGTTCAGATGCAGTGAGGGGAAATGACCTGAGTGGACGGACTGTGTTTACCACAGTCAGCTGCATCAGATTGAGACGTTTCAGGCTGATTTCCTGTGACACAATGATCAGATCTGTAGTGAAAGCAGAAGCAATGTATTTAAACTCATCATTATGAGGGAATTGAATTTAGTTTCGAGTTCATTTTTAGCAGCACGCCAGTATTTTGGGTCAAATGAGCATGTTCTGAAAGTACTCATATCTTAGTCTATGTGTTGCCCTGATACTTAGTAGTTAAGTATTAAATGTTGACCAATTTCCGACAGAAATGACGAGACTTGGCCGGGAATCGAACCTAAATGCTGACAGTAATATGTCTTTATCACAGATTATCATAAACTGTCGAGTACTAAAAGTTGAAATATATACTCAGATTTGTTGTTACTCCTGAAGTTCTGAAGAAGTTATTTCTTTAGATAAAATTTGAGAACTTTGGAATTGGAATTTTTGAACTTTGGAATTTATGGAAAAATGTTTGCAGAAAAAATTTGCTATCTTAGTTGCTACTAGTTCTAGTCCATCTAATCTAAGATGATACTCAGCACATATTTTGAAGGCCAATACTGACAATTAATCTTCTGTATTTGCCTGTATTTTGTACTGTTTGTTAGTGTCATAACATTCAGCCATTTTCATTCTAATATATGAGAGTTCATTATTTTATAGGGCTGGATATTGAACCTAATCCTGACCAGTATCAGAAACTGTCAAGTTGCCATTGTCTGATTTATGGTCTCATCTTGTTATCTTGTTCTTTACTCAGATAAGTCTTGATTTAACTCATAATTTTGCAATATTTGGATGGTTGTGTTCCGACATTCATCCTTGTATTTTTAGCTTTGGCATCTTTTATTAAAAGAGAAAAGATTTTTTAATTTAATTGCCTGTATTTTGTCCTCATCAACTTACAGCAAGTGAGAAATGAGTTGCTTTCATTGAATGTTGTCTGAAAAAGTGAGTTTAGTCTTTCAATGTGTCCACTGTCGCATAAAGTGACAGGAATTTAGTGTGTTTTGCCCCAGAGGCTCCAAAAATAGAGTTTAGATCATCCGGGGAGTGAAAATCTCCCGAGAGCCAAACTTAATGAGATGTAAAATGTGAACGAATCCTTCAGATGCCACCTTCATGTGGCTGTGGATGAAGAGCACAGCAGACGGACGCCGTTGACAAGCCTGCATTCAGCAGTCGATGTAAATGTGGTTCTAACTTTATCTAAGCTCCCTGAAAAGTTCTGTTTAACCGTATTTGCGATTTCTGCCGTTGTGCTTTAGCCGAGCACCTTGTTTAAAGCGCTGACGTACAAAAAAAAAAGCAGGATTTTTAAGCTTTTCGGCACACGTTGCTCGCTCTGTGTGAAGCGAGTGTCAGACTAACAGTGCACTTTTCATAAGCCCTCTCTGTCTGCTGCAGATAGAAGCACACACACACACACACACACACACATAAAACTGTGCACATATCAACATGCCTCAGCTTGAATCAGCTCGTCCTTTCAGCACTCCTCCCTCACATTTCCATCCCTTCATCTCTCGCTCTCTGTTCTTGTCATGGAGGCTTTGGTGTTGTGGACTGTGGTGCAGCTCAGCAGGCTGAAGCAGATGGTGAAATCTCTCTTTAACCAAGGACACGTCGCTGCCCCACTTTCTCAACTTGATACTGACTTTTGTGTCGTCCAGGGAGTGTGTGTGTGTTTGTGTGTGTGTGTGTGTTATGTGACACACTGACAGGTCAGAGTTATGTTTCCTGTTTGCCCTGCTGACTCTGAAGACTCGCTCCCTGGAAATGCCTTCTCTCTGTGTCAGGAAGTGGCTTAATAATAGAGCTGAAAAACACCCTTTCACATTAAGACACTTGCACAGACTTTATTCTGATTAATCTGCTGTTTTGCATTGTCATATTTTCCTGTTTATTCTAGCTGTGTAAGAGGAAAAATGCACACTACCTGCTGATGCATGAAATATATTTTACCCAAATTTTTTTTCTTTTATTCATTGATGCAGTCAGTGCCATGTTTGTTTAACCTCTGTGACAAGGACGCACACACTGTATGCAAAATGGGCCACCTGGCCGTGTTGGCAGGAGCCACTGAGCGGGTTGTTGGCTGCTTTGTTAGATACAGTAACGCTACGACTCAGGTTCTGTTAGCTCTGCTCAGGCTGTAGAACTGAAATAATAGAAAATACATTGATGTTTATTCATTAGTTTTTTGATGGTTCCAGCTTCTCGCAGCCTGTCTTTGTCATATGATAGTTGATATATGAACTGTAATATATGAAGGTTTTCTTGTAATGGTGGAACAAAAACAGCCTCTTTTGAAGATGTCGCCATGAGTTCTGAGAATTTAGAAATGTTTGGGCATTATTTTCACTTTTTTCCCTACATGTTATTGCCAAAACAGTTATCAATCAAATAATCTGTAAATTAACTGATGCACAGTTTAAGACATTTCACCTGTGGAACTGAAAGACCTCATTTAAAAACCTCTTGAAAATAAGATGCAGGGAATGAATCGAATTTTCATATTGTCTTCATATTGTGTCAGCATCAAAATCTGTCATTACCCAAAGCTTGCTCAGATTTATAGTCTTGTTCACATATCTATATTTTGGCCAGATATTCCTTGATATATATTATACTTTTGTTAACTTTGCAGCTGCATTTAATGTTGAATATCATTATTGGTTAATCTCTCAATTAATCGATTGATCATGCAATGTATAAAATGTAACAATCCAGAAATGATTGATTGATTAACGGAATTAATACCAATAAATTGACCACTATTTTAAACTGAGTACTGTGTTAATGTAATAACCTAGAAAAATTCACATTTTCTGAAGCTGAAACCAGATAATATTTGACTTCTTCTTTTTAGATAAATGATTGATTGATTAATGGAATAAATACCAATAAATTGACCACTATTTTAAACATAATACTGTGTTAGTGTAATAAGTTGTAACAACTATCATACACTGACGTATTGCCATCATTTCAAATGCAGATTAGTAATAATACATATTTTAGAATGCCGTTAATTTCAGCACAAACACAACATATTGGTAATGTTTTTTTTTTTATAAATCGATTGCGCCATCATTACTTGGAATTCAGTGAGGGAGGTTGAATAAACAGAGTACAGTAATGAGGAACAGGGAACTGGAAGTAAGACGCGTGGCAAACCAGTCGGTCAGAAGCCAGATCAGATCCAGTGTCGCAAGCTCGGCTCATGTGACTTCGCCTGCTGAGCCAGCGCGATGCCCACTCCGGCTTTGGGTTCGGACTTCTCTTAAATATTATTTTTGAAATATGATGTTATGATCGATGCTTGTATCGTGTCAGAGGAGATGGAGACAGAGTCGTCTTCTTTGTGTCCTGGTGGTCCAACCTTCCTCTACCTGTCCTTTTGCCCAGTACAGTCAACGTGAGCTCGTCTCCTGGAAGTGAGCAGGTGGCAAACATAGCGTTGTTCTAACACAGCTCTGTCTCTCTGGGTAACTCTGAGTCCTCATTTCCTGTCCTTCTTTCTCCCACTCTCTCTCTCTCTCTGTCTCTCTCTTTGCGGAGTGGCCTGGTTTTTCTCCCAGCATGAAGAGGCCTAGCGGCTCTCAGCCTACCAGCCAGGCTCATTCATCCTTTTGACCACCTGTCACTCCTCCCCCTCAGCCGACCGGGCTTGGTTTGCTCCAGACTGCTGGACTGATCTCTTACATTCTGGTTGGCGTGTAGGAGTTTCGGAAAAATCGGGAGCATACTGACATCATTGTTTCAGACTCTCAAACATTGTCTGCTCGTGGTCGGATTCACACGGAGCTTAGTCCCTTTTTTTTCTCAGAGCAGTCGAACGTCTGAGAAATAAGATGTTCGTGTTCGTTTGTTTGTCAGTTCGTTATGTTGTTTCAGGTACAGAACAGTGACTTTCTGCCTGGATGAACCAATTAACAAGTCACTCAGGAAAGGTTAATGAGTTTCCTCCGTGTGCAGACTTCCCCTTTGTGTCTCCTCCTGACGTACTGAAGGAATTTTTAATTGTGCGCTGGCAGTTCTTCAAGGTCAGGTAGACCTTATGGCCTTTCAGTCAGCCTCCATCTGCCCCGCTGGAGGAGCAGGAATTATGAATTCACACAACGTACTGCTGAGTTTTTACAAAGAGCTCAAACTTTGCTCGCGGAAGGATTGAAGTCGTTTCTTTATTCTCAACACGTCCCAGTGTCACTTTCACTACGTCGTCTGTCTCCTCAGGTGGCTCGCGTTGGCTTCATGTTTAAAAGTGTGGAGGCTCACAGATTAATAGGTTGTTCATGAGATCAGGCATTTTTATTAAGATCAATATGTTTTTTGCAGCTTTTTCTTGGATTAATCTCTTGAATGTCACTCCCCCTTTTTCATGTTATCAACCAGTTTTAATCTCCAACAGGCAGGAGAGATTGTGTCCGGAGAGTGATCAATAAGTTCGTTCCAAACCGTTAAGATTATTGACCTCTATCAATTAGCAATGTGATTTAAAACATAGCAGCACTAGTTCGAACATCTGTAAAGGGTCATTCTGGTATTTGTCAACCTGAATGTAATTTTCATATTTTAGTGCATTTCAGTTCTTGGTTTGAACCAACAAAAAATTTATTTTACAAATTCAGTCTCTTTAATTGTTGTCATTGTTATTTATTATTACACCACCTCCATAGTTGAGATTTTGGGAATGTAGATTCAGGAAAAAATCACATTGAAGTGAATGAGTGTGAACTAATTAAAAATCAACAGTGTAATTTAGGATTATGTTATTTGGGTTTATTTTGGTTAAATTCAAATGAGGTAAATGTTAGTTCTTATTTGTTCCAACTACTTCTTTTGAAAAAGTGACCTAACAAATTGTAATTCTTGACAGAATTAGAGACAAAAATAAAGGGAATAAGAACCAGACTGACAGATACTGGAATTTCTCTGTAATAACGGAACCACAGACTTTGTCCATTTATCTTGTCATGTCTCATCAAATTGCAGTAGTAGGAAGTGAAACCTCTGGCATCATTGAAGCCAGAAGCAATGACTAGATAATGACTTGCGAGTGAAGTGCTCAGTCATGACTGGGCTTTACCTTCCATCTGTCTTATTAATATATCACCCAAGGAAGTAAATGATCAGGAAATAGCTCCAGATCCGAAACGTGTCTTTCTTGTAATCTCATATTCATTGGCTCCACCTCATTCCCAATCAGCTAGCGGCTGTCAGACAGCAACATCAATACGACAACCCACAGAGCACCAGCTCTCAGCCGGCTTATCTTCGCCCTGTCCAGCCAGCAGTAATCGACGGTCGATAGATCACACGCAGCAAAGCACCGTCCAGGTGGATTTAAACTCACTCTGCTCTGGATCACACTTCTTTCTCTGAGGGGGTTTTCGAGTGTCAGAGAAGTTTGTCAGGAGCTGTGTTTATTTTCTAACCTGTCCACTTCACAGACTGGAAAAATAAATCCTCGCTGGTTCTGTTACAGTATGTTTGTTTTCTTTATCCCTCCATGCGTTCCTGACACTTGTGAGTTTTCCAGCAACACTTGGAGATGTATGACCTGTTGCAGAATTCCAAACATTCCTGACAGTTTTTTTGTTTGTTTTGAGAGCATTTCCCCTCCGGACAAGTGGGAGCACATAAATGCAAATGTGCTCGTCAGCTGTACAAATCTGCTGGTAGATACCACAGCAGAAACATGGCGTAGTGTTTTTCTTGTCAGGTGTTCATACATGTTTGAACATTCAGTGCAGTGCAAACAGACGTAGCTTGTTATTGGAGGTTAAATTTGTGTCATGTTCCTCGCTTTAGATGATTCTGTGAATGCCCCTCATGAGTTCTGCTTTAGGTATTCTGTCTCGCTGTGAGTCATATCAGGGAGTCAGGAGGAATACTCATTTTCTCCGTTTCCTTCTTCGGGCTTCTGGGTGGAGGGTGAGCAGTTTCTGTCCTCGGCGGGGGGGGGGGGGGGGGAAGAGGAGGAAGAGGAGGAAGTCTGGACTTTTCCTTCCTCCCTTGTCGATGCAGCCGTCGAGCTCTGACACTGAAGCGACGCGCCGCCTTGTTTGAAAAGCCATTAATTGCACTCCGGCGGCGGTTGTTGGCCGTTATCTCACCAGACTGGATGGGTGACGGAGTGAATTGAAAGTATTTAACCAGTTCAGTGATTCCAAGCTTCAGAAACATCCCAGAAGACAAAAGATGCCTTCTTGTGACGGCCACTCCCGTCGTCTTCTAAACTCATTAACCATGCCTTCACACAGCGTTCGCACTCAGTCTTTTAGAAAGATTTATTACCTTTTCTCTTCCAAACATCGCTGCACTGACCCTGTATTTTTACTGTATTCAAGTGGTTGTTTGATTATCCAGCTTGCCTCAGCTCCCACACACACACACACACACTGTGCATTCCTCTGTACTCCCTCTTTAAAGGCAGCTGAGGTGCTGACAGCCTGTCTACTACGGCCTGGATATTCTGCAGTCTCTTTCAGTCATTACTCAGCTCAGAAATATGAGATAAAGTGCCCCAGGAGCGCTAAAGCTCTCCGGGAGCTCACCTCACTCTCTGCATCTCCCGCTGTGGTATTGTACACTCAGCTCTCCGCTGCTGTTATGTGGCTTTTGTACTGAGCACACACACACACACAAGTGGTTCCTTTCCATGGAGAATGTCTCATGCACTGTTTGTTCTGTTTGGGTTTTTTGAGTATCTACTGTACTCCTGCGGGAGGAGATGCATGTCATAGGGAGGAAACATTCTTGGGTAATTGAACAACAAATGCGGTTAGTTTTAGTGGACGGCCGACCTCTGATGCGTGAACAAGTGAAAGGACGAGGGGGCTTTAAGTAGAGCAGACGGCTCTAAGATGCCGCTCGTGGCAGCGCAATCAAGTGTCACATCTGTCCTCCCAACGCCGACCGCTGACCTCGCATCACAGCTCTGACAGCTGAAGCAGTTCACATCAGTTCAGGCAGAAATGCAAAGAAAGTTAGCAAGAAGCTGATTTCAACATGCAGCATGTTTTCTGACTTATTGACCCTCTCCTGAATCGTTTTATTTCAGCCTCTGTTTTAGAAAATAAAAAAGTCTGATTGTGCAGATTCTGGATTTTACAGTTGTATGATTTACATTAGACTAAATATTTATGCTCTTATAAACCAAGAGAAGAAGCCTGGTTGAGCCTGACCCTTTTCCTTCAGTGTATCAGCTTTCTTGACAAATTCATCTCACTTCATTGTTGTTGTGGTCACAGTGTCATTTAGGAAAGAAAAAACTGAGAATGGAGGGAATGACTGTTAATAGTCATTTTTGGAGACAGCAAATAGGCTGACAGTCATTTCCTGGAGACCTACCCTGACCTAACCACTGACCCAAAAATCTGCTTTGTCCCAATTGGGGTTATGGCTTGCATCCCCCATTGGATAAGTCATCACCAGTTAACTGGTCTTTAGTCTCCATGAAAGTAGGCTAAATCAGAATCACACTGATACACGACCGAACGCATGATCTCCTCCTCTGGCAGAGAGAGCAGCATCACATGTTTGCTTTGGGTGGAAACATGGACTCTGTTGAATGAATATGTTTGTCAGACATGCAGGATGTGATTTTTGTATTTCTCTACACATCACAGTTCAGCATTTGTGCGCTGAAGCATCAATGGCGCTTTTTGTCTTTGCACCACAGCTGCGAGATATTGACAAAACCAAGTAGATTATGCAGTTTCTTAGTATTACAGTTGCAATTTGCATTGCAAATAGCGGCGCGTTTGGAGTTTCTACGAATGAATGCAGGATGTAAACGTATTTTTCTTTACTTATCACAGTTGAGCATTTGTGCTGTGTAGCTGCAGCCAGAATGGAGCTGTTTGTCTGCAGCTGCAAGATATTGACAAAACCAAGTTAGAGGGCTGCAACAGTAATTTAGTGCTGCACTTTGATTAAGTTGCAAATGAGTCAAGAATTAACAACCGTGCATCCTACATTTCCCAGGTTGCGGCTTCTTTCAGTAGGCCCTGCCGAATAATAAACACCCACATCTTTCAAACTCCACATCCTGAGACTGTCTGTTATGTATTGTTCAGTTTCAAGACAAAGCTTCATCCTCAACATCATGATAATTAAACTTTGTGTGTAAAGTGGGTGGAATGGCCCTTTAATTGTGCAATATTAGAGTCGCTATTTGACTTTCTACCATAGACTGTATAAAATATGGACGTAGTGTCCGTGACGTCACCCATAGGTTTCTGAAGAGCAACAATGAAGCAAATCGTAGTGCGTAGCCATCTTGGTAGCCTACCTCCGGTTACTCCAAATATGGACAAAGAGGTGGAGCGAGGGCGGAGCTGAGGCGGGTCGAGTGAATGCTATTGGCTGAAAAAAGCCGCTTTATTCAAAATAATCAAACTAGCTACGGCTAACCAGCTCGGTTAAATGCTAAATATCGTTGCTAGCCGGCTAACCCCACGACGATCTCTTTCCCAAACTCAGTGACTAGAATTAGCCGGGGTGACGCCGTTTAGACCGTCAGTGGCTAGTTGTCAATCAAAGTGGCGCCACTTAGATTGACAGCTATGAATTGTGCATAATGATGTTATGTTATGTTATGTTATGCCATGTTTTGAACCAGGCTGTAAATATGTTTTTTTTCTGTCGTAAAATCGGACATTTTAACATGGGGCTCAAATGTAATTGACTCCCTTCTGCAGCCTGCTCTAGCGGTTATTCGAGGAACTGCAGCTTTTTTGCACTTCCGCATTGGCTTCATTTTTCAGCGGCGGAGGTTGCCGCTTGGTTTCTACGAATTCTTTTTCTAGGAATTGGCAGGAGACATTAAACTCTAATGAACAACTGTGTCTGACTCCAGCTTGATATGTAGGCCAGCAGTTCTGTACAGACGAACATATGTTGGTCATTAATCTGTTTGAAATCTCTTGTCTCTATACAGAAACAACTCCAACCTCTTGCAGTTTAGAATGAATGAATATAAGGCTGCTGGATCTGTTTGTTTGTGTTGCTTCGTGTATTTTCCTGCAGCTGTTGCTCCGTCCACCTTCCTCCATGTTGCACAGTCAGTAGTAGGTGTCTGTGTGTGCACATGAATGACTGTGTGCTTTCAACAGATGGCCTTTTGCTCCGAGCCCCTCCGGAGGAATCTCTCCTCCTTCCTCGGGCTGTTATCTCACAGCACATCTGCTGCTCTGATTCGCTCTAAAAGAAACACCGCTAACACCGTCACCTCCTCACCCGGGCCGCGGCTAACCGGCACGGCGGCTCTCCAGGTCAGGAGCTTTCAGCCACACGGATTGCTTCTGGATTAGTTACGCGCTGCCACTGGGAATCAGCAATGACTGTGACATGGCTGTTTTCATTTCGTTCGTCTGTCCTCTCGTGACCAACTTCTCTTTTTTTTTCTGCTTTGCCCTCAAACCACTATGACCAATAATCATCTCCTCCAGCACCACCTCCCCCTGCTCCAGCAGCCTAGTTATCAAAGCCCGGCGTGGCCCCTCCAGGCGGAGCTCCCTGGACTTCACTTTATGAGCGAGCAGTGGAGGAGAGCCCACAGAGATCAAACACGATGGCTCGGTTTGGAGCTCGACGCTTTGCCTCAGCCTGTTTGATGTGAATGTGTCATTACCGCAGTTTTTCTGGTTTGGCCACTTTTCAGTCTGTGGAACCGTCGGCGAGATGTCGATTCAGAACAAGTCATTTCCAAACAATATGGTGGAAGGATGTTTCTCACTGAGAACTGTACAACAGGACTTTGACATAATAGTTTCTCATCATAACAATAAGCAAAAAAAGAAGAGAAATACAGTCCTGTGCATTTAGATGTGATTATTGTGGGAAACTTTGTGTCACAGCATTATGACTTATAGCTTGTGTCAACTCAGTCGACCTAAACACACTCCTCACAATGGTTTCTGGTCTTGTTAGTCACCTAATTAGTCAGCAGGATAATGAATTACCACGACTACTCTTTGCTTTTTGGTGTTATATTATATAATGAGCGTCGTTGCCTGCAGGCTTGAAAGGTGGAATATTCTTTAAATGTATTTAGCAGGGATCACATTTAACATCAGAAGCACCTGGTCGTTGCTTTAGAAATTAACCTGTCCGAAGGTTCATTTATTAAAGAAACTGCTCAGTGCTTTTTTGATGCCATGTAAGCTTCTACTGAACACATAAGAGAGAGAATAGAAAGAACAGAAAGAGAAACAAAAACATTCTCTCTGTTTGGTGTGAACACACTGTTAGTTCTGTTTTGAGTCTCAGAAAATCACCAACTGTAGCCTTAAAAAGGTCCCTAATTATTTAATAGAATTGTAAAAAATCTTTTCTGTATTGAATTAAAATATATAATATGCAGCTTCTTTTAAAAGCCTTTATATTTTAGTCTACGTTTCAGAGCCATCACTCAAGCTCACAGGCAGTGAGTCTTTTATATAACACAGGGACAAATGCATTTACAAGAAGCTGAACATTTTCTGTTGTAATTGATGACATGATGCTTTCTCAGTGTACTGATGAATGTGACTTTGAGTCTGTGAGTTCAGAATATGTGTTGTTCTCAGAGCTTGCAATATGGCTGTTGTAGGATAAGTTACATCATCTCAAATCCTCCCAGAGAGAATCTGGTATCTGGGGAGAAGAACAGGAGGGGGGGGGGGTCTTGGCTGCTCTGTTGGCCTGAATCCACCACAAACCTGACCTGTATATGGGGCTGCAAGATGGATGTGAACGTTATGTGATATTGCCAGTAACTGGGTTCCTCCTCCATATTTTTTTTTCATCTCTAATCCCTTTTTGTTCGCAGGCCCAGGACAAGAGGAAAGCTCTGGAGGAGACCAAAGCCTACACCACCCAGTCACTGGCCAGCGTGGCCTACCAGATCAATGCCTTAGCCAACAATGTTCTCCAGCTGCTGGACATCCAGGCCTCGCAGCTGCGGCGCATGGAGTCCTCCATCAACCACATCTCCCAGGTCAGACACACACACACACACACACACACACACACACACACACACACACACCACAGACCATACAGCTGTGAAGAAGGGTGCCCCACATTTCCCACTTCTCCTCTCACTTTCACACAGACTCGGTTATTTTCAAACGCAGCGTGAGGCCTTCTGTCGTATCCATGGTTCCTTTTTATTGGTTCGTCAGTCTCGTCCAGACGTCTGACTGGCTGTGTGTTCGGCGAAATGACTGCTCGTCTGTTTGTCTTTCTTTTAGCATTTCAGAACATTTACATTTACCACAATCAGCCCGACTCATTAAGTCTGCAATTATTCATCTGCAGTGCTGATTACTGAGCAACCTAACACACACAGGGACATGAAGGGAGCAATATTTAATATTTTGTCACATATATTGTAAAATACTCTGAATGCATTTCTGCAAACAGATTAATTTTCCAAACATGTCATGCTTTAGTTTTATTAAACTCAAGCCCATTTCATTCTGTGGGTTAATTGACATTTAAATGCAGGACTCACAAATTTTGGAAATAAAAAATAATTTGGACCAATAAGAGAATTTTGACACTGAATATATCACACATTTCTCAATTGATTCATATCCTGATTATTATTGTGATACCCACACATACTGTGATAAAGGATTTTATCAACCCTGCTCATCCCTTTTATAAAGTAATTCCTAATATAACTAACATGTATCTGACTCTGTGGCCTTGTAGATGCCATTAGAGTTTTTCCTTTCCCTAACCTTTCCCTGTCAGTAGCATGAGGCTCCTGCCATGTGCAGGTAAATCCAGCCGCTCATCCAATGAAGGCATTAAGAGCTCAGACAAATCAAACAAAGAGCTCCAGCCAAGTGGCATCTCGTCGATTAGAACTGGGAGGCATCCACCGAACGTGGAACAATTATAACACACTCACGGCTGAAGCTGAATGTGCGGAGCGATTGTTTAAAAATGAGAAAACAGCCTTTAGTAGTTTCTTTTGATTTTGTCTTTCCCATGTCCACTATCTGTGTTTTATTTACAGAGCTTTGCTCAGAGTGCCAGGAATTCTTTCAGGATACACTGAAGGTCAGATTTTCAGTCTAATGGAGGGAAAGAGGACTTGTGAGACTCGAGGGCTTGAGAGAGAGAGAGAAAGGGAGGCAGAGGGAAATGGAAGATTGATGATGACAAGCAAAGAAAGGCGAGAGAGAGAGTCCAAAAAAAGGCATATTTACACTCCTTCACGTTCAGAGTCAATAATCCTGACAAACAGCATTTAGCCGACACCAAGGTCACAATGAAGCCACTTCCTGCTTCCGTCTCCATGACAAGCCTCTGGGCAATGTAGGAACAGCATATGAAAGACATGCTTCTGTATATCAGCAAAGACAGAGTAGCCAGGTTTAGCTTACATTGTCTGACTTCTGTCTCCGTTATAAAAGCTCATCACTGCCTCTCGTCTTGTGCATGGGGAAATTCCAACCTCCCTGCGCTATATTTATGCCCACACTTGTGCATTTTGAAGACGGTGTTGCGTTAGGTCACATGATGGTCAGCAAACATTTTTTCCTTTTCTCATACTGTTTGTTTCAAGAAGAATAAAATTAATCTGGAGCAAAACTTCAAACTGATTTTCATCCAGCTGATAATCATCACAGCTGCAGGAATAACGCTCTGCTCCTTCGGTCTTTCCTCATCTTTCTCCAATTTGCATAACTCATCCCTGAGTAATGTGAATGATTTAGCAGCTTTTGCCTCGATAACTAACAAGAAAACGCAGAATGCCTAATGATCCTTGCATTCACAACATCTTCATCTCTGTCTCGTTGTTGTTGTTTTTTTGCACAAACAGGAGGAGAGGTCCTGATGCGTTTGCCGTAATGAAGCGTATCACTGTTTTAATAATAATACAGAGGCTGCGAGCTCTGCAGGCTGTGGGTGTGTTTTATTGCTCTCCTCGCTCTGGTTCAGAGGTGGATCATTATCAAGTCGGCCTCGCTGCTCATGGATATGAGATTAACGGCGGCACTCGAGGCGGGTGATGCATACTGCTGAATGCGTAATGGAGAGGAAAACCTGTAGCTGGCAGGATGTTGTTTTAACAGTGCGAAGGCGGAAGGTGGAATACCTCAGAAACATGAGGAATCTGACTCCGCTATCCTCGAGACACCGATCATAAACACACCTCAGAATTTACTAGGCTATACATAATCATATCTACTCCTTTCCGCAGTCATTAATGGTTTTCTGTGCCCGTCCATGCCCGACGCTCGGATGCCTTAAGATGCTGCTCTCTCACATTAACGTGTCAGTCAGTGTGTGGTGAGACGTTGCCTGGCGTCAGGGCTCTTTCCTCTCGGTCTGCCCACAGTTACGAGGGCATCACTCTGGTCAGGGTGTGTCTGCATAGCGGCAGCATGGAACTGATGCATCATTCTCAGTTGGATACCAAGTGCATTGTGCTACACTGTACTGTTAATCAGCACGTTATCTTGTATTTTGCATTTGCTGGGAGGACTGACATTAGATTCTGGTTCGTGTTAAAGGGGAGAAAAACAGTCAATAGGATGCACAATTTAGTCCAGTTGCAAGTCAGAAGAGCGATTTGCATGTTTTTAATATCTTCATACAACTGTAAGTCTTCAGCTAACGATTAATTTCTTTAACAGTTTAAGTGAGAATTATTTTTTTCATCCAAATTTTTTTTTATGGACGTCATCAGATTGCGTGTTTTGATTAAACTAACAGTCCAATATTCAAATTACAATAATGTAAATAGAATATTTTTGCAAATCTTTCACATTTAAGGAGCAGATTAGCATGATAAATTACTTAAATGATGCCTTAAAAATTTTTTGTTAAATAAGTTTCTCTCCATTAATTATATGATTAATCCTGTGATGTCCAACCTTTGTGACTTGTTACCCCTTAAAATGAAGTAGAAACTACTTTGGTAACCTTGGCTGAATATTATCTGTGACTAGTTCAGCCCTGTGGCATTTATTTATTTATTTATGCCTCGTTTTATTTGAATAATTTCCAGAGGCCGGAAGTGAAATGAAGGAATTGGGAGCAAATAAGCAAGGGATATTTAAAGGTCTGCAAAAATAAACATAATTTTTTGCTGAACAAATATATTCTTCTGCTCTCATATCCCCTCACATTCATGTTGTGGGTCCAGACCCCCCAGGTTGGGCTGATTAACACTAAGCAACATTAATCAAGATGCCAATAAAAGCAGCTTTTAGTAATTTCTCTTAAAACAATTTTAGCCTCTGCAGAATTTGAATCTTATGTGCATCATTTAAAACTGTGCCTATTAAGTATGAGGCCATAGAGCTGTATCAAGTATGTTTATTAATTCGTCTCTACCTGAAGTGCTTATTGATATTCAGTGGACGTCAGAGTCGGGCTGCAGAATGACTTCATAGCAAAACGTGTGTGCTCGAATCTGTGTGTTTGTTAGTGTGTGTGTGTGTGTTGACAGGTATTTGTTTGTGCGTCATCTCCCCCACTGTTGCTGCCATTCACAAACCGAGGTCTCTCTGCAGCGCTGAGGCACAGGGGCTGATGGGAAAATGGAGTAGCTCGCGGGGCTTCCACCTTGTGCTGCGTGTGAAGTGGCTGCTAAGAGGCTGTGAACAGGGAGAGCTTTGTCTGTCCGGCGGAAGAAAATGCCTCACACTGAGAACCTCTCTGTGATACCACGAATAGAGAGGAAAGAGAGGGAGAATAGTGTGTGTGCGTGTGTGTCTGTGTGTGTGTGTGTGTCAGGGGGATCATGCATACACAACCTAGGTTCATGCAGCAGCTCCTGTGTCCTGATGATTTTGCCCCTTAACACATATTTGAAGTTTCATGGAGTAGCTTTTTTCTTCAGATCTGATCTGCACCACATAAATATAGTTTTATGAAACCGAGCTCAGAGGCATTGCAGCTACATAAACCCTGTCACCTGTTCACCTGAGACCGTCCTAGTTTTGAAGCTTGTGGCAGCTTCGTTGAGGGAATTTTGTGGAGAATGAGACATAACAATAGAATAAAAGCAACTTTATTTGGAGAAATTTAAAGGAGCTCAGAATAACAGGGAAAAGTTGTTGTTGCTTCGTGCATGCTCTGAGAATAGCAATACACTCACAGCTCAGTACCATAAACAATACAGGGGACAGTTTCCATCACTATGCAATCATTAGACATAGGTTTGTGGAGATAAACAGCTGATAAAATGATGATAACCAGCCATTAAATGAGCACTAGTCAAACTGTGAAAAACGATGTAGAAAAAACAATGAAAATATGCCATTTGTTTCATATATTAATTTGAGGAAAGTTACAGGCTCCTCATCGCTCCACACAAATCATATTTTTCATTTCTTCAGCCAAAATGTTGTTGGATGTTTAAGTCACATTGTCACTCAGCCAGCTTCCATTCAACTTTGTTGCATTTAGTTTTTATTGATTGAATGAGTCTTCCACCTTAGCCAAGCTTAAAGACCTTTTTGCAGTATTTTAAGTGCAAATTGAAAATGCACCCGTAATGCAACTAACAATTATCACTTTCATTTTTTAGCTCGCATTTGTTGCGGCAGATTTAGTGCATGCTGGTGTTCATGGGTAGATATAAACCTAAAACAAAGATAGAATCATTACTGACAAATAGAGCATGGTGACCTCCAAATAGCCAGCGATGCATTCACACTTAACACCCACACACACAGTGAGCTATAAGTGAAGACCCTTTTTTGTATGCATGTAGTCAGAACAGTACAAAGTGCTGCCCTCTTAGAACATCCCTTCACTTCTTAGGAAATTCTTTTAAATTGTTCTTTGGAACATTATTAGCTAAAACAAATGACCAATGTTTCCAGGTCATACAGCATGTCGGACATGGAAGAAATGGTGAGTCAGTCTCGGGCAACAATTGTGGGAAACTCAGGTCATCGAAACCTGAAGTGTGAGTCTTTGCAAAACAATAGAGCATCAGTAAGGTCATATAGAAATAAAAAGCTGAATTTATCTTATCAATTTGTAAATTAGGCGACAAGAAATTGACCACTCAGCGTTAATTAATCAAGAGGAAATTTCATTGTTGAGCAGTTGACAATGTGGTGATAAAACAGCTGATGGATTTATGAACATGATTTTAGAAAATCACATTCTACAACTCTCTACTTTCCCAATACAGCTGTGTCTTACTGTGATGTAAATGGCTCGCACTCGCGTTTGAATCTGGCCAGTGTGCCAGCTGAACCCAGCGACCACAGAGATGAAGCAGCACAACAACAGGCTGGATGCAGAAAGCAGCTGACACACACACAAAACGAGAGCACACTCCCAGTTTGTTTCCCACAGCTGCCAGCTTCGCCGAGATGCTGTTACTACAGTTGCACAATATTCTTATCTGATCACAGCATGAGTCAGCTCACTGTTTGTGTTCAAAGGAGGATTCAGTTTGTAATTATTTTCTCGGCCTGGCACGCATTTGACTGTTTCGGTTATTTTTCATTCCAGTCTTCATTCCACGGTTGTACAGTTGCATGCCGTTACACTCTGCTGCTGGTGTGTGTGTGTGTGTGTTTGTGTGTGTTTGTGTGTGTGTGTGTGTGTGTGTGTGTGCGCATTGCCGTGATAAGAAGACACACGCATGCAGAGACTTAGGGTTGTGTCTGTGTGCTGCAGCGCTGGCTTTTTGACCTCCCGTCGAGGAAGAATGGCAGTCATCCAAACAGGAAATGAAGCCTTATAGGTCTCCCTGTCTCTCTCTCTCTCTCTCTCTCTTCCCCTCTCTCTCTCTCTGTGTGCTCCTTGTGTTTCCTGCTGATCCCTGCCTGTGTGTTTTGGTCTCTCTCCTGCCTCTCCTGGTGGTCTCTTCCACTTTGCCAGGCTGTGAAATGTAGAGCTCCATGCACAGTTTGCCTGTATTTTCTTTTTTTCACTGTTGGATATTCGCACCGTTTAACATGCTTCTTCCTCTCTTTGGTGGATTATAGCGATGTGTCTGTGTGTGTGGCTGGATCTCTGTGTGGTCCGTTGCCTCTGGGCGGGGGTCTGATGTTAGCAAATGGCACATTTGGATTCAGAGAGAGTTTAGGATGTTTTGGGCGAGAAATTTCTTCTTTAATTCATGCAGCGTGCGGGGCAGCCACCAACAGTCATTTTCATTAATTATTCATCTTTCTCCTTCAATGAATTTATTTAATTATTGGACTCATATGTAGTGTGAGAAGGTCTCTTAGAAGTTCACAGAGCCAATTTTCAGATGTCTTGTTTTTACTGACCAACAGAAATTCAAACACATCTACAATGTGTAAAAAATCCTCACATCTGCCATTTTTGCATGATTAAACAACTGTATTGATTAATTGATTGTTAAATTGTTGCTGATTAATTTTTTTAATTTTTGTAAAAACCCATCAACTGATTACTTTAACAATGGAGAATTTATTAGATTTTTTAAAAATTATTAAATAAAAGAACCAAATATTTGTACATTTAAGCCTCCATTGTGAAGATTCACTGTTTTCTGTCTCTTGATACTGAAGCTTATTAAGTTTTCTAACGTGCTTAGAGATAAAAGGCAATTGCAAGGCAACAGCTTAAGCCCTGAGAACTCTGAGAAATTAATAAAATAAATGATAATGGAAGCAGATAATGGAAGTCAGTTGGGGGGAGATTGATAATGCTAAGAACTACAATTATCAACCTTCTGCTAATATGTATTATTATGGTCTTGTTATTGGCACTGAGCAGCAAAAATCTCACAGCTCTCCATTTGGGCTGCAACAAAACTGCAATATTCATCATATTTCAATCTTTTTTTTTTTCAATCAATCCCTGAATAATTTAGTCTTTAAATGTCACATGAAGTCAGACAAGCCCATCACAGTTTCCCAGAATCCAAACTGAAGACCTAAATGATAGCAAACAGTCCAAAACCCAAAGGAACAATCTTCACATTTGAGAAACGAGTAAATGTCAATTTTCGGAAGATAATTTCAGCAACTCATCACTAGTCATGTTGGTGTTGATTTGTCTCACCGTCTCGATCTGATTAATCATTTCCTCAATTTAGGAACCTTTAAAACTGTTTGTACATTTGCTTCCTGGTAGGCGTGTGTTGTGAGTTGTAGCACCTCGAGTGTGAAGTGTGGCAGCGAGTACATCACGACTGTCCCGCCCGAATAGAGCTTAAATTTGAGTGAGTGCCGATGTGAAATGACTACCGACTGATGTTCCCGTGAATCACCATCTCCTCGGCTCTGTGGGCTCTTCCTTCCCCCTCCTGGCTGCAGAGTATCATCATCATTAGCAGTGCATTCTTTCCCACTTTACAACCCTCGGCAATTACGTCTAATCATTACACCTCTGTTCTGCAGTTCCTCCCTGTGTAAGAGAAACGCAGCCAATTATTTGACAGCTCCAATATAAAAAAGGCTGATTACAGAAGACACAATCTGTAGCTGGGATTCAGCTTTCGGTGTTTGTTGTCTCTAAATCTGGGCATCATATAGCTTTGCATTAGCTTGTATATAAACTTCCGAGCTTGCTCAGAAAGCTGTTTTGGCTTCAGCCCAACAGTTATATTGGCAAAAGTCAGCCGAGGTGTTTCCATGTGTGCTGTGTTAGCAAACAAGGAGTCGACCTTGGCACGCTGTCCTGACTCTTTTTAATAGAGTTTTTTTCCCCCCTCAGCTGTGAGAGACAATCTCTCCGAGGTTTCACACTTCCAGTCCTCGCAACCTCCGCTTCTGGCTTCATCATACAGCACATTGAGTTGTTACATTTACCAAAGGAATCTGGCTTTTGAGGGATGTTTAACAAGAAGCTGCCAAACTGAGAAGTCCCCATGGGGCGTTTGACCTCCCATTCTGGCTCCGGCTGCAGATAGAAGCTCTGACATTCTCTGTTTTGCTCAGAGAAACAGCCCCAGCGAAGGGCCTTTGGACAACTGTTTGACTCCACAGATGACGGGCTTCAGATGTGCTGGCTGTAATCACGCTGAGAAACAGATCAGACAAAGAGGCATTTGCTCTGCTTCAACAGCCGTTTTGGCTCAGTGCGGAGATGGGAGTGCTGGATTGCACAGCTCCTACGGATGAGACCGGCTGGACACAGTGGGAAGCTGAAGACACAAGACTGAGAGCTGCAGCAGCCTGGTGGGTTTACAGGCAGACATGTGACCTAAAGTTTACTGCTTCAGATTCTGGATAAGTTGGCCTTGAGCAGTGGGTTCTTGGGGTTGGGCTCCCCAGTGGGTTACAAGATCGAAGTGAGGGGTCATGAGATGATTGACAATAAAAAAGAGGAAACATTTTGCGAGGAAATCAGAATTCTCTTATCTTTGTGTTTCTTGTGATGAAGATTTATTATAATCAGAGACTGTATAATGCAGGATTTGATTGTTCCAAACCGTTTGATTTCACTATTTGACTGTTGCAAAGATGATAGCTGAGAGATGATTTTCAGCACCAATACCAAATCAAATCAAATCAAATCAAATCAAATCAAATCAAATCAAATCAAATGTTTAAAGGAGCAATTTTTGGAAATATGCTTATTCACTTTGTTACAGAGAGAAAGTTGTGAAAATTGATTTCACTTTAATATCTGTCTGTTAAATATGCAACTACAGCCAGAAGCCGGTTAGCATAGCTTAGCACAAACACTGGAAACAAGGGGAAACAGTTAGCATGGCTTTGTCCTAAGGTAACAAACTCATATAGGTACAAATATTTACAAAGTTTAAATCAGAAACAGTTTGGTCAAATAGGAAGTAAGCAAGATTATTTCGTCAGTGCTTCGGTGCGACAGACACTTTTTGGCTGGTACCAACAAATTCATATGAAACCATCCCAGAATCAGTCCTTGGTGATACTCACAGCTCATCGAAATATCGGTCCTTTCACAAGGCTTCATTTGGCTCTTGAATAGTAAATCATTTCCATCACAGTTTTTGCTTCGTACAGTCAGAAATCCAGTGTAACCAGAGGTAAAGAAGCCCATTTCTCCACTAACAGGAGACTCAGTACACATTGATGCAACAAAACCACAAAGTGTCTTAATGATACAGTTGAATAATCACGTTTCCGAGCTCTATGTGTGTCAGTGTTTCCACATTCTACAAAAGCAACATGTCCTTCTCTGAGGAAGTTATTTGGAGAAATGTAGGAAATAAGTGTAGTACAAGTCGAGCAAGTTGAGAGAAAGTGGGCGCTGCAGAAAAAAAAAAAAAAAGTACACTTCAGCACTTACAGCACTTCATCGTGAAATAACCACTGGAACACACTGAGCATCCCAAATTGTTCAAATCCGCTCTCAGGTTGAACGTTGGTAATAGTGTGAGTGGGAAGAGCATTCAGGCAACTTTTTCCTGGAACAAGAACACGTAGACGAGGAGATGTTCCCGACCTCACCGGGCCGTCTTCACCTGTTAGCAGCTCCGACCATTCTGATAAATCCTCTTGCACAGTAAGCCTGAAATTGAGGTTCGAATGTGTTTAACAGACATGTGCCTCATAGTTATTATCTCCTCGTAATCCCGCAGAACAAGGATTTCCAATTCCTGGACTGCTGTAAAGACAAGCTTATCTTAGCTCTCCGCCAAGAATGGCCTTTAATAAGACCTTGTGCCGTGTCTTATTTCATAATCATGTGTAGTTTATGATATTACAAGCCAGCAAAAATAGTCCATGTGCTAATGTTCTTGGACGGCGTGCCATGGGAACTGAGTGCTTTTCAGTGTTTTGTGTGTGTGTGTGTGTGTGTGTGGTATCTCAGAGGAGCAGGAAGAAGATGCCTCGCTGCCAGTTTACATGTTTCAAGTCTTATCGTCTGCAGTCGAAGTCTGTCATCAACGATTGGCACATTAGTCTGGTTTGGCTAGACTCACGTAATTTACACACACACTGGTATGCAGGGTGTGTTTGTCTCGGAACAGGCTTTTCCCAATGCTGTGCGTAAGCTCCCTACTACGTCTATACATGCTCTGCAGCTTTCTCGTGTGTCCGTGCGTTTGTGCATAGCAGGCATTTTATTGAGGATATCGTCCTGCGGCCACTCCGCCAAACCGCTGAAAAGGCTGTTTTTTTTTTTTCCTCCAACATGTGCTGAAGTGAAACCGGCTGTCTCTATTCCATATCAAAGTCTACAGATGTTTTTTTTTTTTCCTCTTCCTTCTGATCTCTTCTTACCTCACCCTTCACAACAGTGTGTTTGTCTGGTGGGAAGTTGTCAAGTTACAGTTGCGTAAGGCTTCGAAATTCCAGTCCCGGTCCTTTGATTGGTTGCTCCGCTCCACCGAGAGATTTATGCCCCTTTTGCTGATGTTGTGTGGATTCAATGTGTGACCTGTTTCCCAAATACTGCCGCTAGTGTGAGCAGTGCAAGTCAATGTGAGGGAGAGAGGATGAGTCAAAGAAACTCACATATGGGAAGAATTTGCTGCATCATTTCTTATTTATCATTCACTACTGTAAGTCTAAAAAAGATGCTGCAAAGGAATGCCAACATGAGAGATACCAAACACACAAAGAACAGTACACAACACAGCTGCAGTGAGAGAAGACAGTTATGAATATTACACATTTTATGAAGATATATTTTCCTTTTAAATGTCTCTGACTCTTTTACATGTCTTTTAATGTTTGACCAAAAATGGCCAAAACATAGAACTTCAACCAGATAAACACCATAGAAATAAATGAAATCCAAAATCTATATAAATAATCTATATCACATTATCAATATATTGTGATATAGTACATTTCCTGTTAATAGATAACAACCAAACAGGAAAATCTGCATTTGGCTTATCCAGCAAAATTGGCAAATCAAAGCACTTCAGTAAATTGATTCTATATTGATGAAGCTGTCAAAAGGCATAAAGGCAGTGAGACAGAATGGCCTGAAACCAATGAGTGCCATAAATAATGGGATTATTTCTTAACTGAGGAAAACACTACAGAATTGCATACAGATGCTGTAAACACAGGTAACTATTGTTGCATCATTGCATCATCAAATCTCAGCAAGTCCCCAAGGTTGTAAACAGTCTAACCCATGCATCCTGAAGTTGCCTTGTCCGAAGTATTTCTCCTGTATGGCCCCTTCTCTTTACTGAAATGCTTCTTCCAGTCAGTCTGGATGGACAAATTTTTATCCTGCTCAAAACTATTCAGCTAAATAAAATTCATTCAGATCCCAATCTGAAGTGAGTTGGGTCTTTTACATCATCTCTCTGGTATACAAACAATGATCCAAAACTGCCCAGGTGGGTCAAGACGTTCGTCACCTTCATCCAGGGAAACAGTATGATGTCATTAGGTTCATGGGTGTTGTAGTTCAAACATTTAAAACCACTCTGACTCTGTGTTCTATTTAGAGCTTCGAGCTTTCCAAGTGCTGCCGCAACCAAAATCAACAATCTGGCTTAAAGAGAAATAAATAGCAAATCGCAAATATTTAGCCACTTGTTGCTAGTAACAGCACAACAAGAATCTGTCATGGCAACTACTGCGCTGACTCACTGCTATCCTGAAATGGGAAGAACTTTTTCAGTCCAACATGATCTCGACTGGATTTTTTTTTTCTCTCTCTGGCTGCAACATGTGGATGACGAGGACGACGCTGGCAGCGGTTCCAATGTATGACCTAGATCGTCGAACTAGTCATATAGGTGGATGACTCTTCTCTGGGTGTGGGGAGAACTGAGTGGAATAAGAGGGATAGAGAAGCTGAAAGGGTGCAGAAGAAGAATCGGACGGAAGGAAGAGAAGAGTAGGCGATAAGTAAAAAGAGCAGTACAGAAAAGAGAAGTGAAGGCCTTTAAATCCTAAAAGCCTGTAACTGATGGATTAGCCAAAACACCAGAGCCACAACTGCTCAGCGTTCTGGGAAAATACCCGCAGGGCTCAAACATATGGGTGACAGTGGTTGAAAACACATGTGAATCATCCACCTTTTCATCCATCTTTCCACCTAACAGATGGACCACTGGGATCAAGTAAACGCCTTTAGTGCCTGTTGAAAAGAGACAGGCTATTAAGTAGCTCCTGCCCAGATTGGAGCTCCCCGCCGGGTCAGTCGAAAGGGGTCGAGCCAGAATGCGCTTTTCTACTCAGACCTTTTTTTGTCAGATCCATTTAACGTCCTTTGGGCACCGGTCAGCGGATTAGAGAAGCGGCCCTCGACAGGGGTGTAGCCGCTCGCTGCGTGAACGTTTCGAATTCGCCCTCCTGTCAACACGTCTGTAACATCAGCCGTTTACAGCAGCTATTTTCTCGACATACAGGAAGGAGATGAACTCACACCGCTTCGCCTTCTCACATCCCTCCTTTGCCAGCTGTGGTGATGTTTGTCCACCCACCGCTCTCTGAGGGCATAATGGTATGTTCAGCCAGCACCAGATGCTTTCCCGATTTAGCTACAATATTTCAGCAACAGTTGTGTTTTTTTAGGAAGAGTTTCTTTCTGTGGTTTGTAGTGGAAATTTCCTCTTTTTCAGTTTTGGCTGTGAACTGCTTCTTCCCCCTTAATATCTTTTGATAACTGTGTCAGGACTTTACAAGGTCTCTAGAGGTGGATATCGGGGTCATGTTGAGGTGAAATGAGAGCTTTGTTTTGGAGGTAAAACCAGACCTAGATCCCTACTTCTCCTTTACTCCTTCCTCTGTCTGGGCTTATTATAGCCAATCACTGAACCCCACCACTCCCTTGGAAATGGAACTTGAAAAGACTGATTCAATTTTGGCCTAGTTACTTCCAGATGATGATGATTTATGACAGTTTGAAATTTGGGCATTATCTCAAGTGGAGGCCTTACACGCTGGAGTCTGAAGGCTGAAATGGAATAATCGTGCATTGGTTCGTTCACCTCATCGGGAAGACTCTTGTCATTGCAGTGCTTTTTCTATATTAAGAGCCTCATGTTCTGGCAGCGTGGCTCAGGTTAGAAACGATGACTGTAGCCGACGCTCTGTCATCCCTCTTAACTCAAACAGACACAACAGGGCATCGGAACAGAACGGATGTTTCCCCTTTGTATGGGAAGTCTCTGTGGGAGCAATTATGTATGAGCAACTTTTCCTGTTATGAAATATTGATTCCTCTTTTTTTTTTTTTTCCTGTGACTTCGAACAATCCACTTTCTTATACCCTTGTGTGTTCTGTAAGAAGCGGAATCTGCTTTTCTTTTGTCGTCTCTCAAGTTTTTATCTCATTAATGTCACAGTTTAAGATTAGACTTGACACTGTGCAGAGATGTCAGCACTGCACTGGACTATATATAAATCCAGTTTTGTTGATTCCCTCGGCTCTGGCGTGAGTGATACTTGACGGCTAATTCATCCATATAGTGGAACAGTGCAGCGTGAAGAGGCCGAGCTCTGTCCAGCTCCAGATCCCTGTGGCATGAAAGGAATCCTCTGTTGGTGGCTGACTCCTTCCCCCCTGTGAGAGACCACCGTTTCACTGCTCTGCCCTCAGCAGACATTGCAGCCTTTCATCTCTCAGAGGAAGGGCAGCTGCTCCTGGGCTCCTCTCGGCTCGGGGGGAGTGGAAATACAGTGGTGTGTGATGGTGTTGATCTATGGGAGATTTGACAGTGGTGTTTGAACATGATAGTCAGTACATCCCCTTGATGGCAGCTGACAGGCAGAAAATAAATTGTCATCTATTTGATATCGATCGATAAATTGTTTATCAAGCAAAAACCTACTTTGGCTCTAGCTTCCCAAAGCAATTTGAAAACTATTCTCCACATTTATTTGTCCACTGGAGAGCACTGACAGTTTTATTTTTGCAATATGTTTTGCTCAGTATGTAGCTTGGTCAAAATAAGATTAAATAAAAAAGCAACTGAAGGGATCTTTATTTTGTTTTTGTTATTTCTTTATTTACAGAAAAATACTATCTGCCAATATGTTATCAGTTTTTTTTAAACTCCCAAATATTAATGTCAGCATAGGTCAGGCTATTGGTATTTTATACATTAGATTGTTTGGAGAGGACTTCCTCCAAGGCATTCTTGTGATTAAAGCCATGTTACGTAATATTTTGTGGAAGAGTACCCTCATCTAGATTCACCTTGGGTGCACAAATAAAAGTATGAATGAACAGCAGTCAAGTACTTTGGGAAAAGAAGAATCAGAAACTGTAGATCTGCTGCCTCATTCAAGCTCTGATACAGAATTCTCTATGGTCAAACCCTGCAAACACGCACCCTGCAGGGTGTAAAGGGTAGCATAGTTTCTGAGTTGAGTTTCCCAACAAGTTATTTCTGTCATGTGGAGCCAGCAGCGTGCGAGGTTATCTAATGCATCTTTAAAGTAATTAGTTTTTATAAAGGGGACTGAGTAATTAATCGAACATTGGTGCAATTTCAGTAGGAAAACACTCTGGGTCTCCAGGAGCATTAATAATGCATCAGAGTTTGGCCTGAGCGTTTTGCAAAAGGGAAGATGAGAGAGACATTTTTCAGCCAATAGAGATGTGTGAAAATATGATTTAAATACAGAATAGACTTTATTTTAATATTTTGCCATCTCATTTGTATCATTTCATTCCTTCGTCTTTATATTTTTACATTTTTTAAATATTTATTGTGCTATTAATTTTTGGAGTCAGAAATGTTCATACACACACATGTTTCGCTCATTATCCTGTTCAGGACCAGTTCTGAACCACAATCGATTTTATTAGTGTGCATCGGATGTTGTAAAACGATTACGACCCTGGTGATGAAAAGCACATCCTCATGATTTAATTAAACCTTCTTAAGCTGCTGTATGACGAGTCCATGCGATCCCAGAGGTCCCTGTTGTTCTGTGCATCGATCACATCCTCTCCTCTGTCCTCGCTCTGTCACTTCCAGACGGTGGACATCCATAAAGAGAAGGTGGCCCGGCGGGAGATCGGGATCCTGACCACCAACAAGAACACGTCGAGGACCCATAAGATCATAGCTCCAGCTAATATGGAGCGGCCGGTCAGGTACATCAGGAAGCCCATTGACTACACTGTGCTGGACGACGTCGGCCATGGCGTTAAGGTGAGTTTGCTTCCTGATTTTCTGTCTGTTTGGTTCCTTTATTTCTGCTTCAAACCTGCTCCTCCATCAGATTTCACTCAGTCCATTAGTTTATCTCTGCTTCTGTTCTTGCACTTTCTTGTTCTACTATATCTAATTTTCTTCCCTCCCCCCTCCTCTCTTTGTTGCCAGAGGTATTCCTATCTCCTCTCTCTCTCCCACTTTGACTCGTTTCCTCGCTTGCACTCCTTCTCTTGTGCTTTCTCTTTCATCTTCAGAAAGCACCCCTTCTGACCCTACAGGAATATGTTTCAGTGTGGGTTGGTGGGAACGGGTTGGGGGTGGAGATGAACTAAAAAAGCGATTACATCATGTGGCTTTCAGAAAATAGCTCTATTCTCGGAGCGTTGTGAAAAACGGCGAGCTGAGACAAATTGGTGAGATGTTTTTTGAAGATACTTAGGCCCTGACCGCCCTAGTAATCTCATTCTCCGCTTTCTCAAAACCTTTGCCGGGGAATGATGTTACAATCAGATTTGCAGTTTATTTTCACATCAGTACAATCTGACAGGCTGATTTTGATGTGATAAACTCTCCCGCTGATAATCCAAGAGTGACATTTTCACTCTCTCTGTGCCATTAGGGCTCGCTCAGAGGGATTAGGGGTCACTGGGTCGTCCTGATAGTGGTGGTAATGACATCATTTCCTGAGGGCTGCAGGCATTTTTGCCATCTCCATCCTTCCCCCTCGAGCGTCCTCTGCCCCATCAATCAGCCAATCAATCGCAGCTTTCAGACAGATTGGATTAGAGGCCCGCCATTACCGTCCCGTATTGTCACTCTCAATTTACTGTGTAGGGAATTACATTAGACCCGTCCGTCATGGTGGAGCAGTGCGATGGCTAATGGGGAGTGAAACATTTTATTTGGGTGTTTTTCCCACACTGGGCACCAGGTTTTCACTACTTATGAGGAATATAATGAACTTAAAAGTGAATGAGGAAGTTTTTATAACATAACTATTTTGTATTAAAGTGAGAGAGAGAACATTTATTAAATCAAGAGATTGTATTATATCAACCAAACAGTCTCACCTCCAATTCCATTCAGCAGATAGACTTATTTCTATTTTTCCTTATTTAAAAACAGAACTTTCATTACAACAATGCAAACTCCTGATCAAAAGTTCCCGACAAGCTAAAACATGGACTTGGAGGTGAGTTTGTTTTGCTGTTTCCAAGGTCAAGATTCAAAATATAATGTCATAGCTTTCATACTTTTCCAAAACAGTAAGAACACTTATATAATCACAGGGCAAAAAGCAAGCATATTCACCCTCATCCAGATTCTGACTGCACTGTGTCAGATTAAATAGTTGCTCAGAATTACGAAGCCACGACGTCATCGCACAACGGTGTC
The DNA here is from genome assembly GCA_037975185.1 of Centropyge bicolor. NCBI lineage: Eukaryota > Metazoa > Chordata > Actinopteri > Pomacanthidae > Centropyge > Centropyge bicolor. Next base: position 370,479 of record JBBMOC010000099.1, on the reverse strand, counting down.
AAATGACTGAACCCGTCGTGCTTCGTGGCTGTTTCCAGAGCGTTTGATGCGTCTATTTTAAGAACATTACGTATTACTCCTGGCCTAATCTCACTGGATTTTCTCCTTTTAAATGTCTTTATGCTGCATTTAGTTAGTGAATATAACGGGGAACACACCCACACACACACACACACACACACACACACACACACACACACACACTCCATCAGCAGCCCTACATCATTCACCTCCTTTCATCTATGCATGTCACAGCCCAGAGAGCCAATCAATACTCAACATCAATACTCCATATTAATTCATATAGTATCCTGTGATGGCTGCCGTCAGATGCCAGGCTTGTATAGAATATCTATAGCCATGGTTTACTTACTGACCAGAATCAATACTTTAATGGGGTTTTAAATCATGTCTATTGCCTTCAGTTAACTGTAAAACTCGCTACATCTGCAACTGGCCTAAATGTTGAATCGGTTTCACGGCCTCACACAGTGTCTGTATAATTAAAGACGAAGACATGAGCTGTAATAGAAGAAACATCATGTGGTGCTTACGTACATTATTGGTTCGAAGCTGTTCTCAGATCCAAAGGAGAAAAGAGAAGGTGAAATTCATCTAGTAGATAATCAGATTCTTGTGTGAGCGCAGCAGCCATAACTGACAGATCAGGATGTTCCTGCTTCTCAAGGCGCTCTGACAGTGACATGATGCTTTTTAGCTTTAATATGAAAGATGAGATTTATTCCTCCAGTCAGCTGATGTTTAATCTAGTCAGTGAAGCTTTCGGGAACCAAAGATGCTTGTGTCAGGTGTTTCAAGTTAGTTTGGAATCCATTTTAATATTTTGTGGTTGAGGATAGTTTGGGGGGTTTTGGGGAATTTTGATATTTTTGTTATTGGAGTCGACAAAGGCATGACTGCTTTTTAAAAATGTCCTTGTATGTGGTTTTAAAGTCACCCTTCTCTTAAATTATAATCCTAAAATTTTAGTCATGGTTCATTTGGCGGCACCCGTGGTTACTGGCAGTCACAGAAAGTGCGGTTTAATACCACAGCAAACACTCCGAGAGCAGCTCAGCTAAACAGCAGAGGAGCAACTGGTGTGTCTGTTTACAGTGCAGCCAAACCAACTTACATTGTTGTAATTAAAAAGTCAAATTCGCTACCACAATCAGATTTCATGCCGTACATGTCCATGACTTCCTGCAATATTTACAACAAATAGGCTACAATTAAAATGCCAAAAGATTATTGTTTTCTTGTTTCAGAAATGCACTTCGGCTGCAACTTTTGGTCAGCTTGTATCAACGCTAATAAATACGCATTTTTTGTGAATGCATCATTTCAAAATCCTGTTGGGTTAGTTAAATACTTTTGAAGCAGCAGCAGTAGGAAATGTTTGGTTAGCATGAGCAGTAGCTTAAAATACCTGAGATTCAGTGTAGAGAGCCAACATTAAAAAGGAAAAAAAAAATAGGAAAATATGTGTGAGATAAAAAGACATAGGCAATCTTAATCTAGAATACAACCTCACCACTACCGGTAATAAATTATAAAGATAACTAAATGCAGAATATGAATACATTTATGACAAAATTCCATAAATTGCACAAAAAAGGATCTGGTTTCATGAAAATCTTAAGCATAATGATTTTGAATCTAATAACTATTAAACCTGTAAATCATATTTTTTAGGAGCTGATGGTGGAGTTCTTTAGTCATTTTGAGTTTCTCGTATCTTTCAAACACAAAACACATAAGCTGCCTTCAGATTTCACCACATGTTATCATCTTGTCGGGTCTATATTTTTTGTGGTGTACCCTTGGTGACTATCTTAACATCAGGAAGTGTCTGTGTCCTTTAGACCGAACGTTGACCCGACAGACTCACCCAAATCTGACAGACTAGATTTCCTCTGCAGCTCGACATGTTAAGCCCTGCTGGACTTGATAATGACCTTAATCTGAACCTGTCTGTCCATAATTCAACTTGGTCGTTCCTAAATCATTTCCACGCTGACGGTCTGGTTTGTGCAGCAAAACAGAGAAGGAGCGTTTAGCCAGGAAGATAAGGGAAGGCAGGAGTGGGCCTTGGCATTTCCAGCGTGACCTAGATTGTAAATTGAATCTGGTCTAGCTGTGATAACCCGGCAAGAGTGAAATATGAACGTGAAATTTACCATTCGCAGCTGCTCTGAAGGTGGTTTTAAAGAGGCAGAGATCACTTCATACTGACCTGAGCCATGAATTTGCTTTTGGTTTCACTCTCTCTCTCGTGGTCTTGTGATGCTACAGCGCTTTCTGCAAAGGCCACTGGGGAAGCTGCATTATAGATGAGCCACTTGACTCTGCAGTTGTCAAACCCCACTGCTGTGTTGGCTCTGTATTCTCTTTGACATCAGCCCACACAAGTGCAAAGATGTTTATAGCGCTGCCAATAATGTGATAATCTGAAGTCCAAACCTGGATGTGCGCAAAAAAATGAATCAAACGATGCTCAGAAGACTTGAAATACATAGTTATGAGGCAGCATTCTGAGGTAAACACTTCAGTCTCAGACCCCCTGTCAGGATAAGACTTGTTTCGCTTGTGCACAATAGCTCTGCCATCAGATCCCTGCAGTTTCCTTCCAGTCCGACTGTGGCACTGGGTGTGGTCCTGTAGGTCTGAGCCAAAGAGTCACAAGCCACAGCTTTTTCCTCTGGTACCATGACTTATATCTGCTGACCTGCCCAGGTCTTGCTAAATGTTTACTCAGTGTAAATACAGCGAGGAGTCATTTTTCTCCCGCTCGCTTGTACTTTGACTTCTACTGATCTGTTTAGACGTGGCCATTTTGACATGCCCTCTTTCTGTCTCTCTCTCTCCCGTGTTTCTTTTTTTCCCTTCGCCCACATTAGTGGCTAAAAGCCAAGGTAAGTTTGGTTCGTCATATGACCCCTTTTACTACAATGTATTATTGATAGATCCGTCCCTTTCACTGCAGTCCCCTCTACATGTGGTTATTGTTGTCATCTCCCCTTGTTATTCCCATTAACTGACTTGTAGTCCTCTTAGTCCAGAACACAATCTTAGACTCTGTAACATCCTCCTTGTCAATTTACCAACTGTGTATGTTTTCATTTACTTTACATGTCATGTCGTCCATAAATGTTCTGTAGTTTATTTAAAATCCTTATAGGCTTCCCAGACAAATCACATACTGGATATTTATTGAGTTTTTGTAGAGTATTGCAAAACAATCATGTGAAATTGGCGTCACTGGCTTCAGTTATTTAGTTTTCTGTAGTGTTCAGACTCAAGTGTTTTGCAAGAAGCCTTGTTGAAGCAACCTGGAGTTTTCTAACCTACAATCAGCAGCAAACAGCCTGTGACTCGAGTTGAGCACAAGCTGCGTTGGCATTACGTAGGCCCTCAAATATTACCAACTGAAATACATCTGTGTCGCTGAGGAGTCATCTGGGCAGCCTATAAAATGTGATTTGTGTCACACAAGTAGTAATCACACACACTGTCTGAAGTAATTTGTTTGTTAAATAAGCATCTTTGGGTTTTTTCCCTTCTGACCACAGCAACATGGAAACAATCAGTCCATCAGAGGAGGAACGCTATCGAGGACCAATCCGCCGACGCAGAAGCCGCCGAGCCCTCCCATGTCAGGGCGTGGCACGCTCGGGTAAGATTTCCATTTCAGTCACCATGAAAGGGAGACTAATCCTCTAATTACCAAACACCGAATGAAAAAACAGAACTCTTGTGGGGGCGATTAAAGAACATGCAGTCAAAGTACATGTCACCATTTATTTATTTATTTGGATTATTTTTTTTGGCATTTGTGCTTTTTTCTGAAATAAATAAATGTGAGGTGAGGAGTAAGATATAATAACAGCTACTTCCCACTGAGCTAAAGATGCCTCAGGACATTATGTTGTTAACTCAAGTGTGGTTGCGATGGCTGTGTTTTCGTGGTTTTGGCTCTTACACATATGGAATGACAAAAGTGATGTAAGTGAAGCCAGAGAAATCCAGGAAAAAAGAAAAGTCTGGGAACTTTTATCTGTTGGTGCAGGACAGGTCCCACACCCTGATGAACCCTGTCAGCGCCTGATGCACAGCAGCAGTCGGTTAATCAGATATTAATTCCAAGGGTAAACTTCCAGCCCGTAGCTCGCAGCATCCAGCTGGATAAACTGACAGGATTTACAACGCTCTGGTGAACACTGACTCACAGTTCTGATAGTCAGATTTGCACAGAACTTTGATCTTTCTCGTCATTGATTCATCATTATTTGCACTTCATTTATATCTTTGGCCCCTGCAGACGCAACACGCCCTTCAAGACCCTGGAGCCGGTGAAGCCGCCGACGGTGCCCAACGACTACATGACCAGCCCTGCCCGACTAGGCAGCCAGCACGGCCAGCAGCACAGCCCCGGCCGCACGGCGTCGCTCAACCAGAGGCAACGCACACACAGGTAGATGAGACAAGACAAGACACACAGTTTGTCGCAAACTAATGCTGCTCCACAGGTCATTAATCGTGGAGTCACTGTTTTTCTCAGTTTTATATCATTATACATTTAATATACAGTGAAACAAACAACAATTACAAGGTGTCATCATGGGCTTCATTTCCTGTTTTCAAAATGCTTATGGAGGATTAATCAGAAAAATAAGCATTAAATTTATCAATGATGAAAATAATTACTCACTAGACACCATTGAAGAGGCAGAGACATGATGACATTTCCTCATATTTCTTTGTACTTAATGGAAAAATGTGGACATATAAATGTGCATATATACATTAACTACAATACTTCTGGCTACAGCACCTGATCAATACACACACAGTCAAGTTAAAGTCAAGTCAGGTTGGTTATATAACCTAAAATTCTCCCCAAAAAATGTCAATAAAGTAAACAAAAACCAACAGGAAGAGCAACAGAGGATGAGTCCTTTCCCTGAGACATTCAGCAGGTGCTGCAAGTACAGAGCAGACAGGAGGAATGTTAGTAGAATTGCAATGTAGAGAAACTAAATTACAGTCCAGCACATTTCCAAGGACTACAAATTGCTAGTAGCAGAATCACAATAAACCAATTAGGACACGATTTGTAAGCAAATTGCAGCATGTAAACAGTTTTAAGAAGCAGCTTTAAGTGTCATAAGTTAAATAGTTGAGAGCAAACTTGCATGTGGGCAGATAATATGGAGTCACACTGGAAAAAGGCCCCTCCAAAAATAAGTTAAAAAAAAAATAATGCAAGATATTTTTGCTTGTAATCAGTGAAAAAATCTGCCAATGGAACAAGTGAAAATTGTCTTGATAAGATTTCCTTGAAATAAGACAATATGTTAAGCCTTACAAGATCTTGAAATTAGCTGGAAAAACTCATTCTTAGCTATATTTTTGTTGTATTGTGAAGTTTCAAGTTAAGTCTGTTAACAAGATGATTCATCTTTTACAAATAGCACAGCAGCTTAAAAACCTTATGGCATGTCAAAAAAGCTTGTTTCATCTGAGATATAAGATGTTTTCAAGACTGTTTCGCTTAACAAGATATTCAAGATGCACCGTCTAAAAACAAGTTACTATATCTTACTGAAATGTTACTTGTTAGGTGATTGTGTCTTATATTAAGTGTGATGAGATATTTTGACTAGAAAAATAAACTTGGTAAGATTTTGAGTTTTTGCAGTGCAGTTTCAGCCTAATGACATCAAACTGACTGCAGCCGGACACTGTTGCCCCCTGCTGATATGTTTGAAGTTTCTAATATAAACTTGCACAACAAACTTCATGGATGAAAGTCTCTGAAATCTGCAACTGGAATGTTAATCAACTTTGCACAGATTTTAATGGAAAGCAATACAAGTGCTTTAGACTTTTTTTGCACAGGTATGAGTGGAATTAATGTTCCGGCAACACCTCTACTGAACACTACATGTGCTCTCAGTGTTTCAGTAATGTGAGAAAAGCATCTCTCTGAAAATCAGGTAGTTCTAATCTCTTCATTTAGTTCAGCAGCTTAGAGCACTTTCACACCTCTCCCTCCTCTCCGCTGCACTAAATCCAGCATTTGTCTGACAAGGCTTGGAGGGTTTTCTTACCGCCGCTTGAATCACTCTGATATTAATATCTGTAAAAGCCTCTGATATAAAGTGCTGTTTCAAAAAAAAAAAAAAAAAAAAAAAAACCCTAAGTCAACTGCAGCGTGGAAACCCTTGAACACGGCTCTCAAGGATTGTTACCCAGAAACATCCACGCGGCGAACGCGGGAGACGCTTTCATCAAATTTGAGTTACGAGTGAGCGAAGTCGCCTCATTAGCTAAAAAGCCTGTTATGCTGACTGCGATGCTCATAAATATTACATAACTTTTTATTTTCCTTACCCTCGCCCGACTTCTCTTTCTTGCTCATGTGTGTTTGCTAATTCACGCCGAAATTCCCCAGTTGCTTCTTCTACTGTATCAATTAAAACCAAACTCCAGGTCTTCTGGTAATTACTGGCTTCAGATGCTTGAAGGCTGTGGAGTCAACACCAGCAGATCCTTTGGCTGCTCAGCATCACTGTTACAGATCTGATGATGCCCCTTTAACAAACGGACGCTGTCCTCAGTGTCGGACTGAGGGACCCACCCTGCTTCAGCTAATAATGCTGTGGCATCACTATTTGATTACACAGGCTTGAAGTGGGCCGTGCTTATTCAGCTCATCAGTCTCTGCCAACCTCAGTGAGGTCTGAACTCAATATCACATCTGCTGTGTGCTCCCTGTTATTATCTGACATCCTTCTGTGGGAAAGATTCTTCATATGCAGGTATCATTGATAAAAACATGTTTATTATAGTCACTTTAGTGTCCTGGTGATTCAGTTCAAATACCTGCTTCAACTATCCAAACAGAGCAGGATGCATTTTAGATGAAGTGAAACATACATCAAAATGCTTTAAATTATTAAATAAATAAGTAGATAACTGTGTGTAACTTCATCTTGTCATGTTGTATTTGACTTCCTATAGGTGAAAGTGTAGTTCAACCACAGTTGTTTGTTCAGTAACTTTCCTTTTTCATAATGGAAATTTCTTTTATATTTATAGTTTGCTCATATTGCACCAGCAGGTTCTGCACCGGCTTCCTGTTTACCTTTCGGTCAGTTGCATTGTTTGTGTGACTCACCTTTGCATATTTTGTGCAAAGCGTGCAAATAATCATTGTTGGGTCTCCAAATATTTTGCAATAATATTTTTGGAATTTGGTGTAATTGACCTTTTTGTATACCAATTCTTTAAGAAGTGCCCTGAGCGGAAATGTTTCTTTTAGATTATCATGTTAGATTACAACAACCCTCCTGTTCATCTTCTGCTGTTTATGTGCTTCAGGTTATTTATGCACATCTGAAGCCTCAATAACAATTTCTAGTCTTTGTAAGTGAGCAGCTTTCAGTCTTTTTCATCTTGGATTATGCTCTGTGACTTTACTTTGTGAGTCTATTTTTCCCCCGCTCACATCCAGTCGTATCCTGTCACAATGCCTGAGCACACACTTTTTACATATTGTTTTTACTTTTTGTTCCTTTCACTGAGAGCACAGGCTTTTTCTTCACTGGCTCCAGGGATTTTCATCAGCTGTGAGCAAGTGAGCTGGAACTTTTACTGAAGCCCAGCTGATTTATAAACAACTGGCTGTGTTGGGTGGAGGCTGGATGACGGAGGTGGAGCAGGAGAGATGGAGCTGAGTGCTTTTTTATTTCGCAGCGAGTGTTTTGAAACAAAGAGGGGAGGATGTGAAAAGCAAAAGCTGGGGAAGAGATAAATGGGTTAGCGAAGGAACGGGTAAGTTATATAGGGATTAGAAGGGATAAATCCAGAACCTGCTGATGGGGGGAGTGAAGAACGGCATTCACTTCAAAAGAGGGATGACGATATTGTTTAGCCTTTATCCCCAAAGACACTTAGCTCTCACTGCCACCAACATCCTTCAGAGGGGTAACCCCTGCTGGTCGTGCCTGGAGAGCCCCGGGGCTCCACTGACATGGATCAGAGAGGTGAAGAGGGGAGAGGGGGATGATGGGAAAAGGGGATAAAGAGATGTGGGGGGGGAGGTGGGAGCGGGCAGAGGGAATGAGAGGAGACTGTGGGGTGGGTGAGGGGTGAGGGAGAGACGACTGGGGAATCACTTTCCAGGCGATGAGGAGGAGGTCGAGGGACGGTTAGGGGTGAGAGGCAGGGAGAACGATGAGTTGAAAAGCTGGGATGAAAGAGGCAGAGAGGTGGGGCGAGGGGCTGGAGCTGAAACGAGGATCAAGGGCAGCCTCGGCGTGAGAGCGGGAGAGGGGGATTTAGTCGGTCAGAGCATTGATCTACGAGCCCTGGGGTCAAGCTGCCAAACTGAAACTGTCAAATCACTGAAATAACTGAATCACTCGACTGTGATGCTGCATTTTAGAGCAGAAAAATCAGACTCTTACAGTAACCTAAATCTCTCATATCGTGGTATTGATATTAATTAGTGCTTCAACTAACATTTTTTTTCTTATTGATTCATCTATTTATCTAATATTTTTTGTTTAATGATAAAGTAAAAAGCCCAAACTGACACCTTCTTATTACCTTTTGTCAAAGCAATAAACCAAAGCTTAAAACTACACAGTTTACAATGATGGGAAACTGAGAAAATCAACAAATACCTGCTTTTTTGTTCGATAATGATGACATGATGTGGACTCACAATTTTCAGATATGTTACATGTGAACTGTACATTTCTTCAATAACAAATTATACTTAAGGCATATTTGGTTCATCAGCTATGACACAGCATTACAAAGGAGATAAATTCACATATATGAACATGTTATTTTTGACAACAAATATGCAAAACATCTTTTTGACTAATCGACTAATTGTATCAGCAATGTTTATATTGATGGATGTATTGCATTCTGCATCTGTGCTCACAGGTTGGTAAACTGCACCTCCCAAAGCCTTGTATTATGTTCAGCAAGTGTTTATTTTAAATTTAATCTCGGATTCACCCCAATGCAAAACTTATTATTAGACTAAATTCATATGATTGCCACTGTAAATTAAAGTGTTTTAGGTCGATCAGGATATGAGGTCAGATGTCAATTTTAACTATATTCCATTTTAGTGTGTTACTCTGAGTCTTCAGTAAAATGACTCATGACTTGCTCACCTGGGTGTGTCACTCTGCAGCTCAGTCCTAACAAGCCAATAGACAGAAGTAATCAGAACGAGAGAAGAAGTGAAAATGTGGATCATGAGATGTTTGAGTAATACTTTTAAAGTGCAGTATAAAGTGTTGCAGTGTTATAATTCTAAATGGGACACCATCAGCAGAGTCCTTCTCTCTGCAGTGTTACCTGCTGTGCAGTCTGAGCAGGTTGCCCTCAATAAAACCATGCTCTCTTTCTCTTCTGTCTCTCCTCCCTCAGTGGAAGCAGCGGGGGTAGCGGCAGCAGAGAGAACAGCGGCAGCAGCGGTATTGGCATTCCCATCGCCGTGCCTACACCCTCCATCCCCAACTCTGGACCAGGTGAGCTTTCAGTGAACTGTTACTATCAGCCTGTGTAGGCAGGATTGTACTCAACAAAACCTGCCTTACAGTCCCACTAACCCAACTAAGAATTTAAGTTGCTTTGGTTTTAGTGTGTTTTATTGCTCTTTCTCATGATCCAAACACAGGCTAAAAGAATTTTCTCTCCTGATAAGAAGACTTTTTTTTCCTGTTTTTGCGCTCTCAGACTCGTATCAGTTGAAGTCTGGCCTGTTTGAACTGTGTGAAATGAGATAACACTCTTTAAACATTGACAGGCAATGATGAGAATACAGACTAAGCCGAGAACCTTGGCATGAGTTTTCTTTGATTTAACAGTAGAGTAACACCTACATAGCACTATGAAATAATACATGCCTGGACATCCAAAGTGCACATCTGCATCTACTGGCATGAACCAATTTGAAATTAAAATTTGCAGGAGGAAACACCAGGAAACAAGTTTATTTTGTTAAACACAATATGCATGTGTCTTTCAATAATAGGAATTACTTGACAAGGTGTAAATGTAATGCACTATTTGCAGATAGTGAGACTACGCTACACAAAGCCTATGTTTACCAGACAGGGATTATGGAGGCCCATTGTGTTCTAAGCACAGCTGATTCTCTATCCTACTGTGTAAATAGGCCAAGCTGTGTTAGGCCTGCTGCTTTATAGTGGAACAGTAAGGCCCACATAACACCATGCACAAGCTACACACAGTGCTGCGTTACATTATACACCAGCTTTAGATACTACTCCGTTTAACTTTTGCAAGTGGTTTGAGCTGAACGAGAAATATTGTAGGTTTGTGTGGCAGCGTTTTTACCTCAGCGCCAGGATCAGGCTCCGAACCAACCACAGCTCTCCCCTGCAAGCCGGTCGCCATGGAAACACTCGATTCATACCACAAAGAAGTGTGTCCAAGTGTGTGCGGAGCGGAGCTGCGCCTTGACAAAGTCGGAGCGCTCCTCCGGCCCCGGAGGGTTCTTGAGTAAAGTGATGTGATGTTATGTAACGGAGCAGAGGTGCGGGAGGCGGGAGGCGGGAGGCGGGGGGCGGGCGAGGACAGGCTCCGCTCTGCCTCTGCTTTAAATGGTTACTAATGTGAAACACTTCTTTCAGTCCCGCCCATGTCCGCTCCCCCGGGAGCACCTCCCCCGCCCCCTCCACCTCCACCACCTCCCATGCCAGGGTTCGGGCCCCCACCGCCACCACCGCCCCCGCCACCCATAGGTGAGAGTCGTCGACCTCCGAGGCCGCTCCTGACGCCTCTGACGGTGGATAATCAGCACGTCTTGGTGGAGATGCACAAATGGGCTGTTGTGCATTATGATGGGTGTCTGACTGTTTGTACACACTGCAAGCAAGAGGCCCTGATTATTTCTGTAGAAAAAAAAATCAGGGCTAAGTTAAAGGAAAAACAGTATTTAGGAAATAAGAATGTGAATCTGATTCCACTTGATGGCTGATGCTTTTCCACTCGATTAACATGTTGACTTTGGACACATCAGCTGGATTCCCTGGACGTTCAGCTCTGGAGGAAATGACTGATGCTCATGGTCTTACTTGCAGTGTGAACAGACTGTTTTCTGTTTGGAGACACAACAGACTACATACTATGTGTCAAAGTGTCTGGCTTCTTTTCTCTTAGGTTCAATAACGTTCTTCTTAATCCTCAGTGGTGGTGGTTCTTCCTTTTTCATCGATACGCTATGATTGGCTCATAAAGAAGTCTCATATCATCTAAGGCCTGACTAATGTGAATTACTGCCTGCATCTCAGTAAATTGTTAATTTATATGTAATCTGAAGCTGATGTGTATCTAGAAAAATATTCAAACTTTTACAACCTAAATCTTCACGCTGAGGTCCTATATTCAATACAAACACATAAACCTCATTGAACTTAAGGACTTTGAGACTTCTTTTGCACAGGTATGTTACTGTTTCATTGGAGTTTCTTTACTTTTTTTTTTCTTTTTTCCTGAAAAGTGATTTTGTTTAAAGCTGCATCAGGCAAATATTTCTCAAATTCTACATTAAATCATAACTGGTCCAGGTGCCAGAAAACCTTCCAGGAGCACAGGAAGTAATTAATTGATACCTGAAATACAAAAGCCAGCAGTGAATTCTGAGACTCACAGCTGATGTCACCTAATATAATATCTGAGTAATGAAGTTTGAAAACATTCCAACAGCCATTTGAGTGCTGCAAAACATTCAATTTTGCCTAATGTAGCTTTAATTTACACAAGTATTGACTCTGAATCGCAGAGTGATACTGGCTTTGATTTACTGTCAGCCTGAAAAGCATCCAGCTGTTTGATTCGCATCAACTACTGTATGTGTTTGTACAGCGGCTGCTTATATCCGAGTGACTCCGATCTTGAGCGAGATGATCACTTGAAACATGGACATTTTATCCTCTGAACATCAACGCTCGCTCGCAGCTATAATTACGTCTGCCGGTGACAATGTGGAAAAGTTTGTTTGCTCCTGTTTTCCTCTGAAGCTCTACTTCCTCTGGTTCCACCCATCCCTATCTGAGAGCCTGTCCTCAGAGACACTGTGTTACAAAGAAATGTTAACAGGAAATACTCTTTTTAACCCTTTCTCTCCCTCTCTGTTTTTGTCTTTCACACACACACACACACACACACACACACACACACACACACACACTGCATCTATAATCTTCATGTATTTAATGTTGCAATAATGCTGTTGTTGGAAGAGATAATTCGCTTATTCTTAGACAGCCAGTGTGACAGTACTCGTGCACTCGATCGTGAGCAACCCCCCCCTCCTCGCCATTCCACACTTACTATAATCACGAAATGTGTGAAGAACTTATTTTTGCTGCCAGCTCTGTTGAAACCTGAAGGATCAGTCTGTTCTGTTGCTGCTCTCTTCTCTTGGCTCGCTGAATCTTTTCCTTCAGTTTTCCTTTGCTGCTTTTCTAAAGAAGCTTTAGGTGCAGGATTTATGCCGATGACCTTTTGGGCCTCTTCATTTTACCCTCATGAAATATCTAATAACAGTGTTATCAACTTACAATCTGTGTTACTGCCTTGGCTCACCTGCTTCCTTTAATTGGTTATTGATTGTCTTCTCATAAGGTGTGGGGCTCTAATCAGTTTTTAAGGACTCACGTTACCTTTTATGATCTTGATGATTCATGTTTTGGGTACTTTTTTTCCCCCCTCATCCCCTTTCCATCTCCTCTGTCTAACCCCTCCCCTCTTTGGTCCTTCCTATCTTCCCCCTCTTGCTTCCCTTTCTGTGGGTGTTTCTAGTGGTGGCCCCTGGGCCTGGTCTGGGCCCCGCTCCAGTGTCCCAGTTTGGAACCATCTCGCGGCAGATTTCGCGGCACAACCCCTCCAACTCCTCTGTCTCTATGGTTTCGGCCACGGGCACCTACCGCCGGGCGCCGTCGGTCACTTCCCAGTTCTCCTTGCAGCAGCAGCAACAACTACAACAGCAGCAGCAGCAGCAGCAGCAACAACAGCAGCAACAGCAGCCTCATATTAATGGGGGCACTCCAGGCTATGGCCAGAACTCAAGTAAGGCCCTTCTGTCTCCAGTCCCAGTCTGAACTGTCACTGAAGCACAAACTTCACATTTTTCCAAATGATGCACAGTCACACACTAAAGCAAGCTAACCTTTGTAGCCACAGGAGTGAGTCACTGCTTTTCTGAAGGTCAGACTTTCTTTCTTGTCAGAATTATTGACTTTTCTTTTAAGTCTGAAAGTGCAGGTGGAGGCTTTTCGTCTAGCTGTGGGATGTCTTTAATATTGATGCAGAACGTCTTGTCCTTGGGTTCCAACAGCAGATACAATGCGGACGATCAATGTCTGCTGACAATGCATGCTCACAGTTTTGGGACTCATAGTCAATAGTTCACCTGTAAATGTATTTTTCTGTCTAAATTTACACCTGATATTAACATTTGATCAGTATCAGGATGCATTTTCCTGATAATGACAACTGATCAAGGGACCTTTGCAATTACAACTGTTGTTAAATAAGCGTTAGCTCAATTCTGCATCAAAATCAGATTTCGACTTGCAAAAGAGTCAACCAGTGAGCCACCTTGTCAGCAAACATGCTGCATCGTAGATCAAGAAAACTGATGCCAGAGAGAGGCGGGAGAGATAGCAGGAAGGAGCAGAGTTAGGTGACCTTTCGACTTGCAGGGATTTCTTCCTGATGAAAGTGGTCTCACTGAATGGATTGCATTTACAACACGAGCCAGAGAAGCTCCAGATGTGGCCGATCGCATTCCAATCACAGTGTGTTCACAAAGCATTTACACGTGGCATTAATGTTTTCTCCTTGTCCACATCCAGATTGCATGTTAATGGCAGGAGTAAATGGGCTTCTAGTGTCTCGTCTCATTTAGACGATCATCAGCCTTGATGTGCATTTACTGAAGCACTGGGCTTAATGTGTTTTTGCCAGTGTTGATCAGTCCAAGTGTCTCTAACTTGGGATTGATCAAATGATCTGGAAAAAGTCTGAAAAATGTAAATTACGAATTCATACCTACAACAGGTCTGAGGGGAGTTCAGCCTGAGCCTGGGCTCGAGGTTGATAGACATCCAAGGCAAACAGTGCCTCCTACTGGCCACTGGCAGCTCTCACTTCTTTTCCAGCCGTGAGTGGGAACTGTCCGATTGACAGGGATCTGACATAATCTGTGGTTTATCCTCCGGCCTCAGTGATCCCCAGATACCATGAAAAATCTCATCACACTCACAAATGTCACTAAACCATTGAACGTTACAACGTTTGCGTCTGAGGAGACGCTGCAGCTACAAGCAGTTGAATGAATTAATCAGTTGGCTTTTGTGTGAATAATTGGTTATTTTTCACTTAATCGAAGGCATCTAATTTGAAATTTTAGTCGCTGTTGGCCAACAGGTTAATTAATTTGATTAAGCTTTTCAGTCACTGTTGCACATCACTCTGTCCCGTCCTGTTAGATGTGAACAAGCTCACACTTCTTGCAGTGTGTTTGTGTCTTTGTGCTGTGTCAGTGTTGTGTATTGCTTTGGGATCGGGGTGCACTCTTAACTGTCTTCTCTACATTCTTGGTTACTGATGGGTTTTTCTCTTCTTCTTTTTTTTTTTGTTTCTCTGTCGCTCTCTTTCTTTGCTTCTCTGTCTCTTCTCTGCTGGCTTTCAGTGTCTATCGCTCCTCCTCCTCCCCCCATGCCCCAGCTGACTCCACAGATACCTCTGACTGGCTTTGTGGCCAGGATGCAGGAGAGCAGTAAGTGAAGAGGCTAAGACGTACTTTCCCCCGTTATCTGTGCCAACTATTCCCATTTCCAGAACACCCAGCATGCATTGCTCTTGTTCATCCTCTCCCTCCCTGTATGTTGAGAACAATTAACCTCTTGCAACAATGAACCATCCAGGAACGTGTCTCATTAGAGTCTCGTCATGGTTGATGTAACTTTTTAAGTAGCTTTATCTGCTGTTTGGAGACAGATTTAAATCCTTGGTTATGAAGCATCAGACAGTTTTGTTACTGTTTCTTATAATACATAGCTGCTGGAATAATCCTCTTCTTACAATATGTGCAGCGAAAAAGCGACCAACCGAGACAGTCAAGGCTGCCACCTACTCCGCTTTTTTGTGATTTAGTGTCATGCAGGGGGGTTTATCTTACTTAACTCAAGCTTGGTATTCATATGCTGAATGTTCTTGTTGCACTGCAGGGTTGAGCTGAGGTGCATGATAATGTTTAGAGGGAAAAAAGTGCCAAAGGTCCCTGCAAAACATGACTGGAAAAGATGGGGCTCTTTGCTCCCCCCTGCTGGTTCAAACCCTGTAATACAGTCAAATACTGTCGAGCAAATACAGGAAATTTTAGTGGACCTTTTTTAATAAGATAAAGGGAATTATAGTGTTAGATAAAATTTTAATTAAAATGATTGTAAAGCTATCTATATTTTTTTCTCCAATGTAGATACCATCATACAAACCTATGACCTACTAAATAGCATGACTCCGCATGTAATAATCTTTAGGAGATATTTGAAGTGTTCATAAATCCTGTGCAGTTCCCTTTTTTCCATATGTGCATGTCTGAACAGGAGGAGCACTTACTACACAAACCACTTAAGAGGCTTAAACATACAGTATATGATCCTATTAAATGGGAAGTCCTAACAGTGATGCAGCCTGCTTGATGAATATTCACAAACCATCCATGCACGCTCTTCTGCATGTCTTATTAATTCTGCATGATTCAGCCGCTCACCCTCTCCAACACCAGGCTCATGTTGATCAGTGGATTCTTAACCTTTTGACCTTTTTAATCTCACGTCCTTTTTTTTTCGTCAACAGTTGCAGATACTCCCACTCCACCTCCGCCTCCGCCTCCAGATGACATACCCATGTTTGACGACTCTCCTCCCCCTCCGCCGCCTCCTCCGGTTGATTACGAGGAGGAGGACGCCGCCGTCGTGCAGTACAACGACCCCTACGCTGACGGAGACCCGCAATGGGCACCCAAGAACTACGTCGAGAAAGGTTTGCTCGAAGCGCAACCATTTCTGGATCATGCTTAAGTCTTCTATTGGACTCACTATTAATCTTGTCCTGAACAAACCTCTCCCTTCCTGTTTCCAGTGGTGGCCATCTACGACTACAGCAAGGACAAGGACGACGAGTTGACTTTCATGGAGGGTGCGATCATTTACGTCATCAAGAAGAACGATGACGGCTGGTTCGAGGGCGTCTGCAACGGCGTCACCGGACTGTTCCCAGGCAACTACGTGGAGTCCATCATGCACTACGCCGACTGAAGGGACCGCACAGTAACAGTACAGTCTATTTATTCAGTCATATCATAATCCACTGAGAGACTGCAGCAATCTTGGCTCTTGAGACACCTAGACATAACTGTATGATCCCGTTTTGATATGACAGAATGTTCTTTCCCTTACTGATTGCAAATAAAATGAAAAGTAATATCTATTTAGTTTATTTTGGTGTTATATGGGCGGGTGGGGGACATTTATGGAATATGTCAAAAAAAAAAAAAAAAAAAAAAAAAAAAAAAGATAAAGTTTCTAAAGAATTGGGGCTGCACATGCTCATACCGATGGAACTCAAAGACACAGCTGAAGGATGTACGGGATCATCTTGCCCGGACTAAAATTTCAGAACTGAATCTTTTGCGAACAAGAGTATTAGGTTTGATGGAACAAAAAGTTAATGGTCATGTGGACACAGCGTTTGTACTGTTAGTTGTATATAATCTGAGCTGCAGCCACTTGGGTTTATGTAATGTGAATTCAGTGAATGTCAATTATGATAGTTTTCATTAGTGGTGCCCTCTTCCACTCTTTCGTAAAATGAACGCAGTTGGCCTGTCGATAATTTACAAATTCAAAATACTGTAAATGGTATTTCAAAGTCAATTACTCCTGAAAATCAGTCTTGGCGTTAAAGCATGCAAAATTTTAAGAGATATAATGTAATCTTAAGTTTATTGCCATTATGCTTCCATTATGTTGTAACTGTATTCACTTTTTTATTTTTATTACACTGTTGTTGAAATCACTGAACTTTTTGGACTCTGAAGTGAATTTCAGGCTTTCCCATGGTCTCACCCACTAAATGCCAATTTGCATTTGATTCGCATCATAAAAATGGAGTTTACTTTTTCATGCATTTAGATCTGTTTGAAGCAGGAAAACACATTCCATTTTTTTGGCTTATTATCAAGCATTTTAAGATAATGTCAGATCACTTTATACTAATCCACATAAAACCTGTAGGATCCATTAATGGACTGATAAGACAAGCAGGTGGCGTGCAGAGATAATTTAGACTGGAATTGTCGTGCCTGACACTGCCATGTGACAATTCAGATGTAACATAGACCAACAAACAACTCTAATACCTCCTCAGTCTTCACCAAGCAACAACGACCTGCTCTGGGTTCAAGGACCATGTTGAATGCTCTGAACATGAAATCCTCTGGGCTGCACAGGTGTACATATTTTAACTCGAGTAAAATCAGCCAATCAATATTAGGTTTCACTCAGGTCTAGGAATCATCTTTATAACATTGTATTTTTTTTTTCCTGTTAGCCCTCGAACGTACATCTTAACATGACCTAATTTTCTGACTTGTTGACTTCCAAATGCATTTGTCACCATTGACCATTTCAGGATACTGCAGCTAATGCCTTGATATTTTGCCCGTTCGCTTTAGTATTTCCAATTTTAAAAAATGTGTTCCAGCTCAATTTCATGGGTAGAAATATTAAAATCTATCCCTGTCTGCCCTTCATTTGTACATATAATATGTTGATTGAAAAATTAATGTACAGTCTTTTATAATAAACAATTCTATGTACAACATGTATGTGTGGTCATTTGGAGGGAATCAAGAAGCAGTGAAGGCTTGGCTTAAATAAAAAAACATAATAGTAGGTTTATTGAGCACACAGTCATTGTAGATGTTAAGGCCTTGGTTGTTGCAGGGCAGGAGCCTTAGAACATTTCACAAGTCAAAAAAAGACACATGACCTTTTGGCCTCTGAGGTGCGGACGGATCTCGAAAGACAATAACACAGATCCAAACAAACACACCAATGACAAAGTCTCGCTTCCATTGAGTTTGGATTTTGCAACGCCGCCACAGCTCAGCACTAGCGTGTAACAAACTGTCGAGTCACAGTCTGCTAGTTTTGAGAGGGAGGCTGTTGCAGTTACAGTACTGTACGCAGTGAAGAGTTGGGTTGCAGCTTTCGGTGCCATCCGTTCATTGAAGTTTATAATATTTCCTTTTCCAAATCAAACCATTCAGGAAATCTCAATCAAAGCAGTGCGCTAAAAACCACATGTATTTATATATCATTATTAAGCAACTCAG
>JBBMOC010000099.1:304899-327406 GCA_037975185.1 Centropyge bicolor | reverse complement strand
CAACTGGAGGGCGGAGATCACTTAATTTTTGATAAAGCTTTGGGTCTTGTCTTACTCATTAAATAAAATATAGATAGATGACATGCAGTAGCTGGTAAGGTGTCTAATTGATTAATAAAATAATTTTTAAAAAATGGATAAATAAGGATCAGAAATTACCTGAAATGCAATGCCAACATTCTTCCCATACTGGTAGGCTATTTCATGAACTTCAGGATCAGAATTAACCAGAATAGATACCTTAAATAAAAGAGGAGAGACAGTCAACAAAAAACACTAAGTGTAGAAACCGAGGCTTTCCTCCAACTCAGTGATATTCGTGTGGAGACAGAACGTACATACTGCTTTACAACTGTTTGCAATAAGACTCGCCGTCTTCTTGAAGGTTTTCTCGAGGTAGTGTTTGAACCTTTCATTCTCGTTCTCTTTGGAACCCAGCTGCATGAATTCACCTGGAGGCACAATCAACATAGATGAGGGAGTTTGTTAATGGACATGTTATGACATTTATCCACCTTTTGGAATTTTGCACAGCAGCTTTGTTTACACTTACAGCAGCTCATGTTTACATTTACAACAGTTTTTAAGTATTGTAAACAATTCATAAATACTCAAACAGTTTTTATTAATTTGTCTTTAAAATCTGCTCAGTCTTTGATGTTGTGTACATGGTTGCAAAAATGCACTTTATGTAGTCTTGTGCAGATTAATGTTATCTCTTGTTATGTGGAATTCTGTGTTGTTCTGCGTAGCATCATAGTCCTGGAGGAATGTCATTTTGTTTTCACTGTATTAGCTGTTTATGGTTGAAAATGGCAAAGTCATTCTACAGATTCTGGACAACTAAGTGATGTGGCAAAATGGCATGAACAATCTGATTACTGTACCTCGCACAAGGTCTTCTATCACCTGGGACAACACTTTTACCACTGTGTTGTTACCAATACGAGCCAAAGCCATGGAGGCAGCTGAGAGGATGAAATCTCCAGCCAAGATGGCCTGAAAGAGGGAAAAATATATCCTTAAGCATTGTAGGAGAAAAGGAAGACTTGAGCTGATTTTATTTCCCTTACCTTTCTCTCACCCCACATTTCATTGATGGTTCTCTTCCCCCTTCGTTGATCTGATCCGTCTATAACGTCATCATGCACGAGGCTGGCAGTGTGGATCATCTCTGAGATCATAGCTATGGCCCTCTGCCCTGGCAACAAATCTCTACAGAGGACAAAGGCCGACAACAGATTGTAGGAAGTGAGGCGATATAAAACTCTGGATTACGCTTCATATAATAATCTAAGTGTTCATCACAGGGTGTGGTGCATCTTCACTCTTACAACTGTATCAGAGGTCACACTGGGTTAGTAGGAGCAGCAAATAAAGCACAATACTGTGTTGAAATATGAAGGTCTGGAGTGACCCAGTTTTACCCGGCTCTGTTGCTGTGGATGTTGAGTGCCCGAGCCATCAGGACAACTATCATTGGTCGGATGGCTTTGCCCTTGCCATCAAAGTAGTACTCACATAGAAACTTCAGCTCTTCTTTGGATACAAATAGTTCCTGTGAGGCAGAGAAATAAAGTCCATGTCTTTTATTGCAATCAAAATCAACCAGAGTCCAAGATCTGCCAAACACCACACGACAGTAAAATGTCTTCTCTTTATAACCGATATCAGTTTGAGATGATTACATTTGGACGACTCACTCGTTGTCTGTTATTCAACATTAAAATATTAAATCCAAGCAAGAACCATAATAAGTCAAGAGTGCAACTGACACACGATAAGCTTTAAAAGGTCCAGTGTGTAGGATTTAGTGGCATCTAGTGGCGAGGTTGCAGATTACAACCAGCTAAATACTCCTAGTCCTACCCTCCCCTTCCAATCATGGAAGAGAACCTACAGTGGCCTCTACAAACACCCAAGCCCTGTCTAGAACCAGGGTTTGGCTGGTCTGTTCTGGGCTGCTGTGGCAACACGTCAGCACATTATGACTCATTCTAAGGTAACCAAAACAATTCAATTCAATTCGAATGCCAATTTCCCGGAGGGAACCTCCCAAAGGGATTAATAAAGTACTCTGTCTGTCTGTCTGTCGAACACAACAATTAATGGTGATTCAACACTAATGAAAGCATAACCATAAATATTAAATATATACTGCCCTACTCTCTCTAAGCTGTCTTGATTGACAACTAGCATAATGTTAGCTGAAAATTGCCATTATTTCATATGTAAAGAAGAAGCAAGGAATCTCTGTCTATTGAAAATATACCTTTCTGATGTCTTCATATAAACTTTTTAGATCTTTCTGGGCTAATGTGAAGGGGTCCTTCAGCTTTGCATCGCTGTGTATCTTCCTGCAGCAGCAAGACTGTAGTGTGGGATCCGGCAAACGTGACCTGTTTCTGGAGAGAAAGAAAACTGTGAAATACACTGAACATGACAAGTTCAATCTCAAACAATACTCTCTCTCTATTATTCATTGCTTATGAATATCCCAACTAGCTGTTATCAGCTATTGTTATCAGCTAACAGCTATTCTTCCTTGGGTCCATTAAAAAGTTGCCCTGCCTGACATCTAACTTAAATTGCAAAATTATTAGTGAGATAAAGGTTGTGTGGCAGCGTAAGGCAAACATGATTATATTGTAATAATTAAAGACAACTCACCTGGTCAGACATGAGGTTAGGTTTAAAGTTTTCACGTTTATTTGTGTTGGTAGTGCTGATGGTCGCCCCTGAAAGATGAGAAGAACATGACACAATAGGACTTTAGAAATTAGACTAGTTTTAGGCAAACAGAATCAGCATTTAGCATCAATAATTTTATTCCTAGCAGCTTGAAAGAGGCCTTGATTAAAAAAAAGTTAGAAATACTTATAAACTCTTGTATTTGTAATTTAAATTTACACAAAAAAACTGAACTGTTAATTACAATAATACAACATGACATATAAAGATTAAAAAAAACAATTTTTACATTGGTCTCTGCTTAAAATTAAAGCTACTGTAAAGCACTGTGTACAGCCTTCATTTGATTATAGATAGATAGTTGATTGATTCATTACAGGAAATTTTAAATCTTTGTTACAGCAGCTACATTAAGACTCAGAACAGAAAAACCACAACAGCACAAAAAAAACCCAACAACAAGCAGCAAGCTAAGAATATATATGGTATACAAAATATAAAAACATGTAATAAGAAATAAAATAAGATGAAATGCAATTTGAGTGTTTTGTTATTGGAATCTTGAGCCGCACATGTGAGTCAATGACAAATGTATGAATGAATGGATGAATGTGAGGTGTAAAAAAAATCTAAATGAATGGGGACTTGAGCAGGAACTGGTTAGCTCTAAGTTGACAGCTGGCCCAGTAAAGGACAGAGCTTAGTGAAGTATCAGGAGCAGGTCTTGACCTTTATGTCAGCTGAGTGAGCTCTGAACAAGCCAACACCTCCTGCAACAAGTCACTCATCCAAGAAGTCATGACAAAACACAACAAACTGTTACTAAACACAAATGTCGGCTGTGTCACAGGTAATGTCAGACACTGAAGCAAGAAGCAGCTGGGTGCATATAGGCACCATTCAGCTGACAGCTCGCCGGTATGTAAGACCATATATCGGTATATGCCTGTGTATGACCTTCCGGGGTTTGACAGGAGTCGCTGCCGGTAAACTCACCTCGTTCCCCGGCCCGGAGCTCCACGGTGTCCGTCCCAGAGAGGACGCGGACACGGACACAGACCTGCCGGTAAAATGCCACAAGGTTTCAAACAAACTGGCGCTGGTACAGTTTGTACTCCACCTCCGGCACTGCCTCCATAACGGAGCCGCCATGTTCGCAGGCAGCGTGCATTAGAACGGGTTATATATCTGAACGGAACCGGAAAGGAATGAGCTGTCACCAGTTGATGACGTAGCACAATAAGGAAGTAATCAGCGGGGGATGCTAAAAATATAAGAGGAACATGAGCAGATAAATTCCTTTATAATTAAATGTAAATATACATGTAGACTCCAGGTGTGTGTGTTTAACCTGAAGCTGTAAATTATGTGTTCTCAGAAGTTTCCAGAATATACTGATATAGCACACGTGGGACGAGGCTAATAACGAAGAGTTACAAAACAGCTAATGCTAATAATGCTAACTAACATTAAAATGTGTGCTAATTGATACTATTAACATTTTTATATTCTACATATCTGTCTACACTACATTTGTATTGTATAGTAGTAGTATATTTCTGTATGTGTACTGCTTAAACTATATTTAAAAGAAAATATACTTTTCACTTTTTCAGTGTGTGAGGATTATAATGCATTAATAATAACATTTGCATAGTAATATAATACAATAAATATGAGCCATTCTGCATAACAAACATTTTTCATTTTTCACATAGCTGATAAAATTCGATTGCAGGACTTTAACCTGTAATAGTATTTCATCACTGTGGAGTTACTACTTAAGTGAATGATCAGAGTACTTCTTCCAAAACTGCTATTTGCCCTATGATAATGACTAGCCGGAGGTCATAGTTAACTCTTTCCTTATTTATAGGTACAACAGTGCTTCCTGTGCACATACATTTAAGGCAGCTGCTCTGTCTGTCTGGGGAAATGTGCTACACCCACAGAGTGTTAGTCTTTGCTCTAGTAGCAGCAGCCAGCTTCACACCTGTATATACACTGGAGTTCTGCCAAAGTACCGACCGTGACTGTCTCAGTCATGACAAAATTACATCAGACACTGTCAAGTCCAGATGGAACATCAGTGTTTCAAACCTCATACAGGACCTGGACCAATTCGAAGTGTCCTGCAAGAAGCTCATAGGTAAAACTGATTCTTATATCATAACAGGTTAATATATTTAAAGGTCAGTACAGTGAAAGAGTCACCACCATTCTGTCCTCTCTGCAGAAGCCTTCCCAGTAGATGAAGTTGATGGCAACTTTGTTCGCACAGTGAAGAACTGCATATTCTCCAAGTCCATTCCAACCCCACTGAAAGGCCAGTTAAGACTGGCAGCAGTCTCCAAGGTGGTGTAATAGTTTGTCACAATCACACAGTGTTCATTTAATGACAGAGGAATCGATTTATATTCCATCTTGTCTCAACAGGATGTCATTGAAGGGATATTAAATGTAGACATGGCTGTAACACAGTCTGAAGAGTTCCTGCATTATGCCAGCGGTGGCCGACTGCTGCCAGGATCTGTACCACTCGCACACAGATATGGGGGTCATCAGGTAGAGTTTGTTCCAAATGATTTTAGTTAGATTAAGACTTACTGTCTTTCATTGAATATACACAAACTTAACCAACATATTTTGCACAAATTACTAACAGAGGTAATGTCTTTAATTAAGGACTAGATTAAGCCACATTTATTAACAAAGCCAAGAAAACTATGAAGCCTCTTTAAATTTCCTTTAAGATAATAATACGCATGTATAGACTAGATCTGATCACAGTTGGTGGCATGAAAATTTACTGATGAATATCTTCCTCCTCCATTAGTTTGGTTACTGGGCCGGTCAGCTGGGCGATGGCAGAGCACATTCCCTTGGTCAGTATACCAACAGGTGAGAATAATTTTGAATTAGGTTGCCTGTATATTCAAAGAACTGCATATTTAATGTGCATCAACAGTTAAAATCTTAACTTATTTTCCTTATAAAATGTGCCACAGGAATGGAGAAGTATGGGAACTGCAGCTAAAAGGCTCTGGCAAAACACCGTATTCAAGGTAAGTTGGTTATTTTTCCGGCACACCTGTTTTCTTTTTCTCTTTGTTTCGAAATTTCAATATCAGTTGTGATACAGGTCAGGAGATGGTCGAGCTGTGATCCGTTCTTCTGTGAGGGAGTTCCTGTGCAGTGAAGCCATGCATTCCCTGGGTGTCCCAACCAGCAGGGCTGCCAGGTGAGAGGGACAGTGATGAATGCCATTAAAATCATATGCCATTAAAATTTGGACTGAATTCATAGGTCTGTGAATTTCTTTTTCTGTAATGTATATTCATGAAACAGGAGAATATGATGGATAGCTATTAGACTATAAAAATAAAATCATTTACTGTATTATTATTATTATTATTGTTATATACTGTATTTCTGATCTGATAATGCTTTACTTTGTTTTAGCTTAATTGTAAGTGACGAGTCAGTGTTGAGGGATCAATTCTACAATGGCAATGTGAAGAAAGAGAGAGGTACAGAGAACAACCTATTATCAGTTACATTTGTATATGTATTGTGTATTATAATATATTTTAGTAGAGCATTGTTCTGTTTGTTTATTTTTTTAACAGGAGCTGTCGTTCTCCGGTTAGCTAAGTCATGGTTTCGGATTGGATCTTTAGAAATTTTGGCTCAGAGAGGAGAGATAGATCTCCTGAGGTGAGTCTGGTCACATGGTCATGTCAATGTCTTATTCCCTGGCCTCCTGTTGTATGTGACATAATTTTATTGTTCCGTTGGTTTTAGAAAGCTGCTGAACTTTGTGATTGATGAACATTTCTCGTCAATCAATTCAGATGATCCAGATAAATATTTGGTAAGGTTTCACTTCATGTTTCTTTAAGATCTGGTAGGTTTGGTAGGCTTTTTGTTTATTATTTGTTTCTTTAAGACACTTCTTTGTTTCATGCTTTGTATTTTGTTGTGTTTTCATGTTTTAGGTGTTTTATTCCACGGTTGTAAATGAAACAGCACGCCTGATTGCCCAGTGGATGTCGGTTGGCTTTGCACATGGTGAGAGCCTGATCTGTATGAACATTTATCACACAGCCTTGGCCAACATGTCCTGACATCTACTGTGTGTTATCATGACAGGTGTGTGCAACACGGACAACTTCAGTCTCCTGTCTATCACCATCGACTACGGACCATTTGGCTTCATGGAGTCCTATGACCCCAGTGTGTACGATGCAGCATGTCGGCATTTCATTGAAATAACTGAATGCCCTGCTCTCGTCAAATGTCAAACAAATCTGTTGCAGATTTTGTCCCCAACACATCTGATGACGAGGGCAGATACAGCATAGGAGCTCAGGCCAACGTTGGACTGTTCAACCTGGAGAAACTCTTGGCAGCTCTCAGTCCTGTACTTTCTATAAAACAGCAGAAAGAGTAAGAAGAACAACATGATAGCTGTTTATATTAAATGGCCTCTGTTTGCTGCCAATATAAAGGGCAACAACACTGACAAAGCTCAACTTGTACAAAACCCTTTGCACATTACTAACTTTGAATGAGAAGGTCACTTTTCACTGTCATAGATACTTACTTGTCTTCTTTATCTTCCTTAGGGCTAAAATTATTTTAAAAGGATACGCTGACATTTACCACATGAGGTGAGCTCAATGTGTCTCCTCTACATCCAAGCAGTGATGGTACAGTAGTAATATATTATTTTCTACTCTAAACCATGCCTGTATTTCAGGATTCATCAGCTATTTAAAGCTAAACTGGGACTTCTCGGTGAAGAAGATGATGATGGCTACCTCATTGCCTTCCTGCTGAAGGCAAGTCATTGACAATGAGATGGATGCTTACTGTAATTTTTACATAGCTCATTTCTGTCTACTAAATCGATTTAATCTCACTGTCTGTTTACTGGCTGTGTACAAATTGGACTTTTTTTTTTACTCCCAATCTAATTTGTGTTTGCCTCCCCAGATGATGGAGGACACACAGTCAGACTTCACTATGACCTTCAGACAGCTCAGCGAAGTTTTAACCCAGCAGCTTCACAACAAGAACTTCACTCAGGTGGAGCTGATGCTACAATGTGTTACATCCCTGTTTTAGGTTTAGTTTGGGGTTTGGTGAAACTGTTATGTAAAAGTAAAATAAAGGATGAATAATGCAAAGCATGCAAAACGCTTGCTCCTGTAACAGCAAAAATGATACAGAATCAGTTTATCAATCTTGATTTTAAGGATTCCTTTTTGTGATTTTTATCCTTTTGTTAGATGTGGGCTCTTGAAGACTTGTCATCCCACAAGCTCTTCTCTGATTGGCTCAGTATGTACCTGCTCCGGCTCAGCAGGTAAACAAACAAACAATTTTCTCTAAAATGTTCACATGATAACATTATTTACAGGATTCTTAAAAACACTTGCTATAATCTTCTTTTCCTCTTTGTGTCTTAACACTGTTTTTGGACTTAATGAAAGTAGAATTTGGATTAAAAAATGCTCTCCTCTGTTCAGACAACAAGATGATAGCGATTCGGCTCGTCAACACAGGATGAAAAGTGAGCCACTAAATCTGCAGTTGTGTCATGATGATGATTGTTTTCTCTAGAAGATCTGATCTCTTAATCTGATTGTGAAAACTTTGTTACAGATGTGAATCCTCGATATGTGCTGAGGAACTGGATGGCAGAGTCTGCTATAAGAAAGGCTGAGATGAATGATTTTTCCGAGGTATTTAACTGATATTAAATTGTTTAATATGATGTACTTTTGTGTGACAAGTTGTTTGTTTGGTTTTAACCATGCAGCTTTTATTTTCCCCCACTAGGTGGAGCTGCTGCACCACATCCTGTCCTTTCCCTTTGTTACACAAGAGACTGCAGAGGAGGCGGGCTATGCAGCAAGACCTCCACTGTGGGCTCAGAGGCTAAAGGTCAGCTGTTCCTCTTGAGTGACTCCTGGATGTCAAAAAACACTGTAATGAAGAAGAATTACCACCTGACTGAACTGTTATGGTACATTTTGATACATTCTCTTGTGCTGCTTTGGTCCAAAATGTCAAGGTCATAACTGTTCATAATGTTCTTTTCTATGAAAATTACCCTGATACAGATACAGATCCCAGAGTCGCAGAAAGAATTAAACTATATTTGCATTTTGCTCATAAAATTGTACTTTGACTGCTTGACAGCTAAGAACATCCTTTAATTCCACACTGACACCAAAATAAATACAAAGATGCTACTGTGGAGACTGTCCTGTTGATTTTTTTAAGGGTCTACATTTACAGTATGACCTTTCGCCGCATTCACATATAGTAAGCTCCAAAAAGAGAGAAGCTACAAAAAGGGAAGTAGATGACGATTTGACAGCATTTCTGCATGATATTGATGATGAGATTGTTCCTCCCACAAAGAAACGGCAGCAGATTGCTGTTAATAACAGGAAGAAGACCCAATGATCCACTAAGAAGTGCTGTCCAGTTCATGCATTTCTTATTCAACCAAGATCCAACCAAGATTTATTCAGGAAGTTTTATTTAGGCAACAGTCTTTTTTTTAAGCTAAAGAAATGGGCTACACTGTATATGTCCAAGTAACTGGTGTTTCTGAAATATTTACAGCCCTCCATGCAAACATTATATACAATTCCATAAAGGTTTCTTTTTGAATTCTGATAACAGCAGTATATTTTTACGTCATACAAAACAATTACACCTCAACAGATGCTGCATCATCATCAAACTCAAGCTTTCACTGTACAAAACAGGTCTTACACATAACATTTTCTCTAAAGTTTAACTCTTTGGTCTTAAGAATAATCCCCCTCTCACTTGATTCATGCAAGGTCAAGTCTTGGAAAAGCAGTTTAGAAAAAGGGTGGATGGATCATTATCTGTTTCCTGGAGGAGATGAAGTCTGTATCTCCACTGGCTTCATGTTGGGGATGTTCAATATTGTTGTGGATATAAAGTTTTGCTGAAATCAAGTCGAAGCTGGTTAAGGGTTAAGTTGGTCGTCGTGCTGGTGCAGTTCGTGCTATTTTTATACTCCACAGATTCTCTGCTCAGGCTACTGATTGCTACGCTTCTTGTTCATGGCCATCATCAGTTCTGACATGAAGTCTCCACCTCCTCCTCCACCACCTCCTCCTCCTCCTCCATGCAGCGATGGTGTAGTCCTCTTTGGCGGAGGAGGGGGGACCTTCTTCATCGAGCCAGAGGGCCGCGGCACTGTTCTTGTGGCGGCAGCAGATGGAGGTGGAGGTGGAGGAGGTGGTGGAGGGGGTGCTCCAGCCCCTACAAAGAGTGGCTGAGGTGGAGGAGGTGGTAAAAACCCTGGATCTGGTGGTGGAGGAGGCAGAGACTGGTCTATACCCCCAAAACTAGCCGGAGGAGGCGGTGGTGGTAGGGAGCCCATGGGTGGTGGGGGAGGTGGCAGTGAACCAAAGCCAGCGGCAGGAGGAGGTGGTGGGAGGAAGTCTGGCGGGTCCTCTGTGGCATCGTCCATGGGTGGGGGCGGCGGTGGAGGAAGGAGGTTGTCCATTGCAGGTGGAGGTGGAGGGAAGTTGGTTGGAAGGTTTCGCTGGGGGGTGGTGGGTTTTGGGGAATGTTTGGCCGCCAGAGGAGGTGGTGGAGGAGGGAGGACTGGGTCTGGAGGTGGTGGGGGAAGGATCTCGGCCAGTGGTGGAGGTGGAGGTGGAGGTGGAACATTTCCAGAGGCCTGAGAAGACAGAATATAACATAATGATACAACCTCCAACCAAAAATCAGTCAATCTTTTGTTAATCTGTGAGTCTCCCAGCTTTATGAAGATTTAATAAGGAATTGTTGGTGATCTCCAAGCAAGAAAATGATTTTCTCAATTAATCATTTATAGTCTATCAAATGTTTAAAGTTGTGAGAAATGTCATTCACTATATCTCAGAAATGTGTTTGTTTTGTCTGAACAACAGTCCAAAAGCTCACGATTTTTCATTTCCTGTCACATTTGAGGAGCTGATACCCTGTTCTGTTTTTGCTTGAAAAATGACTGAAACTATAAGTTGATGGTCAAAATTGCGCTGATTAAATTTCTGTTGATCGACTCATGAATTAATCAGCTCATCATTGCATCTCTAGTTCTGTTTTCTTTCCAGAGAAATCTCCTTTAAAAACATGAACTTAATATCCTTTATTGTTCATTTGTATGTTTGGACCAATTTCACATTTTTTGCATGTTTGTCTGATCTGCTTTGCACTAATTAAAAAACGTCTTAGGTTACACCAGCAATTAATTAGCTTTATTAGTTGCAAGTTTGCTAATTGAGCACTGATTTCCATATAATTACTAGCAGATTCCGTAGTCTTTTCCAGGAATCTTTAAATGAATTTACAGTTACATTCTTGAAGATTAGAGGAAAATATGTGAAAAATGAACTGTTAGTTTTTTTTATCATTGTAACTTGAATATATTTGATCCTCCAATGAAGAGTTTTGTACCTGAGGAACGGGTCCTGGTTGGGGCTTGGGAGCGTGTCCGTTGGCCTGGTTTGGAGATTTAGCTGTCAGAGAAGGAGAAAGGCCACAAGTGAACATACTGTACGAGCCAAATCACCACATCTGGCTTGTTTTACATCAGTGAAACACTCGGCGAGGGCAGGTTGTGCGTCGTGTTACCTTTGATGGTGGGTGAGGGCGTCGATGGATTGGAGCTCGTCGGAGTGCTGCGGTTCGTCCACACCGAGCTGACAGCGGCCTTCTTCTCAGCTGCTTTATAGTTTTCATACAGTGACACGCCGTACTGGAAGTGAAAGAAACACAGAGCAGAGCATGAGTTCTGATTGAATGGAGACTATATTCACTGTTATTAAAGGCAGAGCTGAGAGATTTACCTTTGCAATACGTATTCCAGTTACCCAGAGGTTCATGGTCCAAGCGTCATCACAGCAAAGGTACTTGATGTACTGAGACTCTTTCTGGATCTGAGGATGCTGTAGAGACAAATCCACATAGTTAACACATCAGACCGACTCAGCCTTTCAGTATCACACTGATTAAATGTGAAATAAGATGTTTGAGGAGCTTTGACCAAAACTTTTGAGATGTCATAAGATGTCGTGTCCTTCGTCTTTCTAGCTGTTGTCCAAACACTACTCTACTTCATAAGTGCATTTGCATATTCAGAGAAAGACAACATCCCTTGACTCCACCTATAAACCTTAATTAACTGGATGATTTTAAAGGACTACTCCACTTTTTTTTTTAACATTGCACTCTTATAACATCGTTGGACAGTGCCAAAAACAGAACCAGATATTTCATCTTTTTTTATCCTGCGCCTTCCCCCTTGTCAAAACCTTGGGTCGACATTACCCACAGTGCAACTCAACTGCTGACAGTTCAGTAGGAGATTTGCTTATGATTTGCCAGTAGCCTCCAGCCGCCCACCTCCAGCTGAGATGAGGAGCAGCTACAAAGGTCTGGCAAGTTCACTCCTTTGTAACTCCACACCTCCAGACTTTTTTCATTTACAAACTTGTCGTACTCAGACCCACCCTGGCGACACTTGAGGCTATTTACACAACCTTTTCGCACATGTGAAGTCGTGCTCAGGAAGACCTGTGAACAGACTTTGATGTGTAAAATCAGTGGAGTTTCCCTTTAAGGGCACCGCAGTGGACCACAAGGGGGCAGAGTGAGTCTAGACTCAAAGTGAAATGGATGATGAGTGTTCAATTCCTGTCATTTGGAAGAGTCAAGTCAGCATTTCTGAACATGCACAGACAAATGAGACACCAGGAAACTCACTGAGCGCATCCTACCATCCAGTGTAATTTAGCAAATATAAGATGTTTGTTGCTCAAACAGTCTTTATTGTTGGACTCAAGCCAGAAAGTGTTCGCCATCTTACTGATTGCAATAATATTTGCTTTGCAGTGCACACACTATGGGTCTAATATTAATCCCACAGTCAATTGTTCCCCCCTGAGGAGGAAGCTGACTTCACACATAATGTCATGATATCAGTTGTACATAATGAGGACAGTATTAGCCATCACCTCAGGCGTCTCCTCTGAATATATAAACAGCTGAATCACAAAACCAAATTGTGTCGTTCTCGTCCTTGAGTTAATGCAGCGTTTGGCGGCCTGTAAACACCACCCAACCAATGTGTCACAACACACCCTCATCAGCCGAAAACAGCTTCACTTATTATTGTCTCATCTTCATACGATCAACAATAACTCAAGCAACTTTTAACACGTTTTACTGCACGATTCCTAAACAAGGACAAGAGAGCACATGACGCTGGGCCGGCCTTCCGACACGTCTGCTCTGACAGGTTATTTTCCTTCGCCCTTGGCCGGCAGCACCTTGAAGTCTCCTCCGCTCAGCTCGAACCTCGAGGACTCTGTCTTTCTCTGGTGGGTAATTCAGTTTCTTTGCCTCTCTAAGCTCTTTTCCCTTTGATCCTCAACAACTAGTCTAACACTATCTGCTGATTCTGGTATTTCCCAGACAAGATAGGGGAAAAGAAAGAAAGCGGACTTTCATATCCCTTTAAGACTGACCGCCAACCCTTCTCATTCTTTTTTCACGTCAGTCAGCATTTCTTCAACGAGCAGGTACCTCCCATATTCTCCGTTTTAAACTCCTCTTTTTAATTAAATGCATGGTGATTTTACTGTCATTTCTTTGAAAGAAATTTTAGGAACTGCTTAAAAAAGATCGTCTTTCCCACCACTTTCAGCTAAATTAGGTAAAACTGTCTCCTTTCACTTCTTCAAATGAAGTTATTTATTACATCTCACATTGCAGTAAAGCAACCAGCTGTGTTGTTGACCAGTCAGAACCAACATGCAACAGCCAATTCTGCATCTCCTGCACCAAGTAATACATTGAGTCCCACATGGCCCTTAACACCAGCTAGTACAACAGGCTTTATCTGTGAATGTTTTCTTTAGCATCCTGCTTAGAGGAAGTGGGAGAAACTGTGTTTATATTTCCACAATAAAAGGGTGTGTGAGGCCAACTAGATTGATAAGGCATGAAATTAAAGCCAACTCACTTTCAGAACAAAGCAGAAGTCGGTCGGGGCTTTGTATTTGCTCTTGAAGTCTTTGCCATAGTAGACGTTTAAATTGTCAAACTGGACAAAGCAGACGAGGTCCCGGGAGGACTGAAGAGAAAGAAGAGATAATATTACGAGTTGATCTTTCGTGTCTTTTTTTAGTTTCGTTTTTTGCCACACAGTGAAAGTGAAAAATGAAAAAAAAATCAAGCTTATATTTATGAATATCTGCCTGATTGTATCCTGGATTAAAGTGTGAGATGTGTGTTTATAGTCTGCTCTGATGTCCCCCTTTGACCCCTGACCTTGGTTTTCCCTTTGGGCACGTAATAAATTCCCGAGGCCCTCAGCTGGAAGAGCCGCTGTTTCCAGGACTTCTTGCCGTCTTCTTTGAGGTAGAGCACCGCCTCGAGATCAGGCACGATGATGGAAGTCCCGCAGAAGTTCTCCTGCAGAGGGAACGAAGGATGAAAGGGGTCACTGAGACGAGCTCCTGCCGGGAAAACTGTCTCTTTAAAGGAAATGTTCCACTTATGAGCGTTTGCATATTTTACCTGTATTAATAACTCCTTGTCTTTGTCTTTTATGTCTTTGAGAGTTTTCTTATCCTTCTTCCATAGATAAAAGTTCTGCAGGAATCAAACATAAAGTGTGTTAATGATCAGACTGATGCAGCGATTTGTCAATATATTGATGATTTTACTCAATTTGTTGATCACCAGCAGGTTGACATTTGCAATTTCAAGTAAACTGACACAACTTTGATGTGGCCTGTCGTGATGTTTTATACATTTTGGACATTAATTTGTTTCATATTTTATGATAAAATATCTGCAAGACTAAAGACACTCCCATCAGCCACTGCTTTGTGTTTAGTGCTTAGCAGCAAATGTTAAAATGATTATACGCCAAAATAAAATGGGGAACAATGTAAACATTACGTCTGCTTCACATCAGGATGCTACCATTGTTATTCTGAACTATTTTGTTTGAACACTGGAGATTTCATACATCAAATGCCTCTTTTATTATGATTATCCTGGTTTGTTTTTTCAAGGGTTTTTTTGTAAAAAAATGGAGTCAGATTTAAACATATTTAACATCAGAAGAAAACATTGCTTTCAGCATCCTGAACAAGACAAAACTAATCATTCAATCATCAGCTTTGAAAAGCCCTTGAGTCCTTTGTGGCTGAGCCTTTTTTTAATTTCACATCACAGTCTGATAGTCTATGTTTTCATTGCGGTGAGAGAAAGCCCAAAGTTGATTTCTGTTTTGGTAGCTCTTGTCAAAAGTTAACACTGTAAATTGATCGGGACGTACTGTATAAAAGGGATCTGTCTTTTGTTAGGGGATGTGGAAGACATGATGGAGTGGTTTAGAAATGAGAATATCTCACCGGTTTTTCCAACCTGGCTATTTGTCTCTGCCAACAGACCGAATCCATTAAACACTCTCAGATTATAAAGGGTCCCCATTATATCAACAAACATGCCAAGAACTCGATGTCTGTTGCCTGAAGCTGTTTCGTCTGATATATTACAGCGAGGACATAAATGTAAGAGGTCATCGCACATGGAGGAAAGACATCTCATAATTCAGACAATGATTCAACGGTGAAAACAGCCAGATGGTGCTGAGCTGAAACAATGTGGAGACAGATCTGCACAGACTACAGCCAGGAATAATGAACCAGTCAGTGTCGGATATTTGACATATCCATGCACATCAACTCTGATCACTCAGTATATGTTCAGAAGGTACATTCGATGAGGGGACCAACCTGTGGGTTTTTGAAAACCTCGTTTTTTTCTGCTCGTTCTTGAAAGAGGATTTTGTTCTCGCTGTCCCTCGTCCAGGCTAAGAGAGGCTCCACGAGGTTCTCGTGGTCTTCAAACGTCCGTTCTATGAGGAAAAAAAATCAGAAAAAAAGAAACTTAGACACCAGCAAACATCAGCGTTTTCAAATGTTTCTGATGATACAAGATTTTTAGCCTTTTCATTCAGAGTATAGGTTAATATGAAAGATGCATTTTAATATTACAGATGATTCATGTGGTGCTATAGCTCAGTAGGCACTATACAGTATATGGTTTTGGGTGGTCATGATGATCATTTATTATGTGCTTACCAATAATATATGTCTTGTGTAAATGCACCTGTCTGAGTTGTCAGTGGAGTCTAAACTAGAATATAACACAAGGTCTTTGTTTGATGCCTTAAAATGTCCCATATGATCAACAGCATAAAGAGCATTTATATTGTGGGATTTGAATGTTTCGGCTGAGGTCTTACATCAGACTGTTTTAACTTCTCCATTCACCTTAGAAGTTGGTGAAGTTGTGCCTACTCGAAGGTTAGGGCGACTAAGACTTGTTCAAACAATGATAACATATGTCGGCCTTTTCCTGTTCAGCTTCCAGACCGTAGTCGGGAAGCACAGGGGAGATATTTGTTTTCCTCCAGGGCCGACGTTCTCGTGCTTCAGAGGCGAACCCCCTTCACTTTTTCCAGCAGTTAGGAAACAACACACGAGAAGTTCACTTTGGTTGTGAGAAGCTTTGGCCTTCATTCACTCACAAACTGTAACTTACACTGGCAACCTATTGCCAACGTTTGGGCTTATTCACCTTAACTCTTCCACCTCGACCATCACTCCCATGCACACACATTACACACTTTACTCAGGTCATTTCAAGCACTAGAAATCAGCCAATGGTGTAATTTTCCCTGTGAGGACAGTCTCTAAATGTTGTGTAGCAGAAGTCAGACAAAGTGGAAAGTGCAGTACAAGTACCTCTTTTAAAAGAAACACAGTACTTTAATGCTTTCTTACTTTCACCTCTGCAGTAAACACAGCTAATCTCTTCTCTATCAGCCTCTGAAAGATCATTTCTCTCAACACCAGCGACAGTACAGATTTGAAATGCCTACAGTTTACTATCTCACTCCGAGTCTACAGTACTTTATTATGTAAGGCACAATCTGCGGCAGGCTTTAATCTCACTTTGCTTTATCTGTGCACCATAAAACACGTCAAAACAAATGCTTTACCATATGTACAGTAGTTCGCTCTGTCACGAAATCTTTACATCAGCTGAGCTCGGTTCAAAGTCGATTTCACAGCTGTGCAATTGTCTGTTTCAAGTGGGATGAATCGAGGAAGGGCTCAATAAAATACAAGCGTCTCCATTCGCTGGAAGGACTTTAAATGGCACTAAACCTCGAAAACACATTAAGGGTAATTTCCACCTCCTCCTCCTCTCTGCCCACCCACACACTCAGTGCCATAGATCTCCATCATGTACTGGGCATTTGACTGTAGTTTAGCCACGGTCCTCAATTACAGGATACCAGCTGAGTTGGAGGTAGGCATTACAAAAATTGCTGCCAGGGTTCCAGTCCATAGTTTGACTATTACAATCATTAAATGGATGGTGCAACTTTGCTGCTGGAGTGAGTTATTAGGAGTAGAAATCCCTTTGAAGTGCATTAACCACATGGTGTGTTTCGGTGGTGTGCATGGCGAGCACATGGGTGACTTTAGCAGCGAAGGCTCGTTTGAAGACGACGTCGCTGTTGAGCTCTGTAGGCGTTTATTGGGCTCGACTCGGCCCTGGACTTTCTGTTGATAAAGATTAAAGGTCGGCAAAAATGTGTAGAAGTTAGTAGGTCACACTCTCTGAGGGGGTTTTACAGGCATTTAAAAATGAACTAACTGCAACAGTTTCCATTGTCGAGCTGTCACACGGCCTCCGGAGTCAGAGGTGTCCACCCTCATGCTCATGAGTCAAATGACCTAAACATAGGAAGTTCTGCAAGGATGACGTGCTTTAAATAACTGTTTCAGACAGCTAGTTTAAACACGGGCTGTCATTTAGTTAAAAATAAACTGCGATGACAAAAGGGAAACAATCATTTCCTAATTTGTTTTTTCACTGGCAGCAGACAGATCATCTCTGCCATCAGATGCAAAAAGAGGCATGTGAAACATCCAGAGAGTAAAAGAGTCAGTTCCTGTTTTAACATAAGTGTTGATTGTACTTGTTGTAAATTTAACATTAAGTACCTATCTGGTGTCTCCAGTATTAAAAACTCAACCTTTTCCCGTAAAAAAAATTTACTCTATCTTTTTGTTTTTGAGTCCATGGATGAAGTTCTTAGAAATGCTACGCTTCTAAAGTGTAAGGTGACTGTAAATGTTTTCTGTGACAAATTATTTGCAGCAAAGCAGTAAAAGCATAAGTCTGTCGATATTATATATTTTCCTTATTGCCAACAAATCCCACTGTACTTTATAGTGAGTCAGTCCCACATGCATTGTACTGCTGTAAATACTTGTCATGTGTATTTAAATGTGTATTTATCCACGGCTGAAAATAGTCCCTAACAAATGTTCTGTTTACTCCTGTTTGAGTAACGTTGGCTACAACCTACAGTCCCGATCCATTTTTGGAAATAACCTTTTTCACTAATAAAACTGTATACAGTCTGTATGATGATATTTTTTAAAAGTTTAGGATAAATGGTGCTTGGACCTGAGACACACATACAGGTCATCTTGCAAAATGGACAGTCACACATTCTTGGTTTGGGTCGTCTCATGGAATTAGTTGAAAGAAAAATATCTAATAATTCCAGGCTTAAACTTTAATTCAGTGTTTCACGGCTTAACTAGCTGCATATAAAATTACCTGATAGATTTTATTGCCTGCAGAGGTTAATGACTTTACCATCAGTATCTCATTACATCAGTTTCAGGATGGA
Organism: Centropyge bicolor; assembly: GCA_037975185.1. NCBI lineage: Eukaryota > Metazoa > Chordata > Actinopteri > Pomacanthidae > Centropyge > Centropyge bicolor. The sequence continues at coordinate 308,877 of JBBMOC010000099.1, read as the reverse complement.
GTGAAATGACTCCCCGTTCATGAAGATTGGTTCTTATAAAATATGGATTATCTGATGAAATTGTTAGAAAACAGAGAAAACAGGTGGCAACGAGCGTCCGGAGAATCTGAGAGTCCAGCAGCTGAAGTAAATATAGCACAGACGGCTCAGACGGAGGATTGAGATCATAAGGCTTCTATTTCCGCGTGACAGCGAGGATGACTGACAGTGTCTGATACGGCAAATTAAACCCACCTGTCTACACTGTACGTGTGTGTGGGGCGTATGAGAGAGAGAGAGTATAGGAACGAGGGGAGGAGGAGGAGGGAGAGATGGATGGGAGTGAGATCAATGTTTCATTGTGAGCTCGCTGCAGTGTGGCTGCCATCGTGCCAATAAAAACACAGTCCATCATCTGGACCTGAATGAAATATCCCACCCTGGACATTGTGTGTGTTTGCTGGACAATTCATAGAAAAGCACACTGAAGGCTTGTGTTGTTAAAGTGGGAGTCTGCATTACCACTGCGCTGTGTTTTTCTGGGTCTGTTGATGCACTTCTGCCCAGTTCACACCTAAAAATTTACCAGAAACCAACAAAACAATGTTGCCTGAATTATGACATTTTTTTTCTTTGTGTTGTCTGCTAATAAAATAAATAAAATAAATCATAGTTTGCTTATTTTAGCAACCCAGCTCATTGATTTATTCCGAACTGCTGCTGGAAATATGCGCCAAAGAGATTTTAAATCCCTCCCCTGAAAATATTAAAACTGTCACGAGGTGTTTTAAACAGCAAATCTCTCACAAAATGTCCACAGATTGAACCACGATGGTGCTACATCAATGGGTGACGACACATTAAAGGCCGTGGTGTCGTTGATGGATTAATCATTGATCATAAACACATTTATATCTGTATATGATGCTCTGACATCGCCTTTTTCTCCGAAGCTATGCTGATGACACACAGCTTTATGTGGCTGAGTCTTTCTGACCTCTTGATGATATTTTTAGATGTATTATTGTACATTTATATTCGTGCCTGGATTTTGCGAAAGCCTTTACTTACTTACAGCTCAACCAGGATAAAACTGTAATTTTATATATAGATTTTATGGCCCAGAGGAAAAAACTAGCCACAAAACTTTAATGTCGTCTTTAACTTTAGGGTTTGTGCAATATGTCACCGAATCTGCTTTTTATCAGAGCTGAAGTGCAGCCATTTCTTCCTCAGAGCAACACAGAGAGACTAATGCAAGCTTTTATATATTCAGCAGGCCGGACGATGGCAATGCTCTCCTCTCTGGTCGACCCAATAAAGTCATAAATCAGCTACAGCTTCCTGCCCGAGTGCTGACTAGAACCAGAGAGAGGGGCCACACTACATCCATTTCAAAGTCTTTAGATTGACTTCCTGTCATTTTATGTTTTACTGTATTCTTGTTTTGGTACACATGCATTGTCTTTTATCATCATATATATTTTATTTTTGTCGTCTTTTATCTGAGCTCTTGGTTTTATCGTTTCACTTTCATCATTTGTCTGCATTAGTCTGAAGCAGACAAACTCACCGAGCTGCAGCTCAGCGTTGGTCTCACACAGACTCCAGTCCACGTTGCAGTCGCAGTGAGTCTTCTCGAACATGTTGTCCAGAACTTCCCTCACGTTCTGCCTCTCATCCACCATCAGAGTCTTGGAGCTGCCGTCGTTCAGCAGCACCTTCACCACCAGCTGTCACAACAATGTATTTTAGTGTAAATTCATATTGATAGAGACAATATTTTCAAACTTCCAAAACTATTTATTGAAGTGTTTTTGCTTCTAACACGAAGTTTTCTGTGTCATCTGCTCGACAGATTAAGTTAAATCATGTTGTGGGCAGCAGCAGGTGTGACATCAAATCAGGCCTTGAGGTGCAAGCAGCTTGTTTGTTTGCCAGTTTAATTACAGGCTATGTAGAGTAAATGGATGTTTCTGTTTCCTAATGTCAGTTTTAGAAGAAGCGTCAGAGCATCAGCACTTCTCTCTCTCAGTTCTGTTTCTTCTTCTTTAGCTTTTAGGCAATTTCTTCTCCGCTGTTTTTGCCTCTTTTTTGGCTGAGATTAATTTTGCTCACAGGCTCATATGGCTTCACACTTCCTGTCATCTGAAACAAATCCAGCTTTGGTGAAGCTGGGTTTCACAGGACCAAGGTCAGGCAGCCTTGTGTCATAAAAAGGTTTCAGAGATGTTATCAAAAGAGGATTTGGAGTGTTGGATCACGTGTTACTCGGTCTTGACCTCTGGAAAACAATATCGGTTTGGTGTTTGCTTGAATGAAATGTCACTGGATATTAAATTATTTTTCATCTCGCATGCAAGCCAAGTATCGTCTTTGTTTCGGATGCGTGCTCAGTGGGTTTGTGTGAAACTTAAAGGCCCGTCTGCTGAAAACCACCGAGAGTGCACCTTGCACTCCTGTGTCGAACAACTATGGAGCAGATGTTCCTGTGAAAGCGGTCTGTGTTTCCTCACATCCAAACCCACACGGCTGTTTCCCTTTAGCTCTTGGACAACTTCTAAGAATTTATCATGACTATCTTAACAGGCCATTAATGGAGTCACACCCATGAGAGTTAACACTTCTCAGCCAAGCCATGCCTTCATATCATCGGTCACATCATCTAAGAGGAAAAGATCACAAGCAACTGGCAAGAAACTAGTTTGGTTTGGTATTAAATTGCAGATCCTGATGTGAGGCTTTGCATGCAAGACCACGTCTGAGCTTTTGTTGACCACTTTGAAGATGAGAGAGTGTCCACATATCACTCAAAGAGCAAACTGCGCTGTCCCGGAGGACGATGGCTAGATGAAAGTGGCCATTCATTACCGTGATTGATGGCTCTTGCAAAAGAAAAAAGCTGTACTATGTTTGACGTTACATCTTTTACAGTGTTGTCCATGTAGTCGTAATTCACAGTGTCTTTAGTTTACTGTTGCCAGCTGATGTAAGATCAGAGGAGTGGACCATCTCACCTTTTTCACTTTGGCCTCCTTGAGCTTCTCAAGAGCGAGTTTGATTTTGTCAGCTTTCATCTGCGCCTCGATTTCCTCCTAAATAGGAAAAATATTACTGATTATTATGGTGAAGAATAAATATTCATCTGCCATTAGTTATCAAGCACTGAGTAAGTGGAATATGTAGTACAATAGCATCATTGTGTTAAAGCCACACTTTCATACTTTGGAAAATGTTTGGAAAATATGTACCATGAAATCATCTTTGACTTCAGCAATAATACTCAATTAATATAAATAATTAATACTCAATACCTTATTTGTTTAATCCATAAAAAAGAGAAATGATGGCCGGTTATGTGCCGGACAATGTCTTTGGCAATAGCATTAACTTCCTTGTCGTCACTGTGACATTGTCAAGCAACCAGCAGAGTCCAGGAAGTCACTGCTGGAAGTCACAAACTACAAGTACAACTACAACTACTACAATCTAAAACTACAACTTCATTCTGACATTTGAGTTTTTGTATGATTAAACAAACAGGATAAAGCAACTCCTGGCTGTGTGATGAGCACGGTATCAATCTTATTTAACTCCTGACAAAAAAGCAAATAACTTGTTTTCAAAAAAGTTGATCTCTTACTAAACCTAATGAGAGGTAAAGATCAAACTGTGGCGAGTTCATTTCTGAGGATGTTTCACTTCATTACTGTTCAGAAGGTGTGCTTTGATTTTGTTTTAACTGGAACGTCCATTGAAGAGTTTCATTTGGGACATCACATCCAATCTGCTGGATCCCAGTGAGCAGGGATAGGATCCTTTTTCTTCAGCTTATAATCAGGTGTTTTTACATAAAGTCCTGTCTACAGTGTAGTTTTAATGAACTTGTACACCTCTACCTAACAATGACATATTCTCTGCCTCGGCACAGCTGGTGTTTTTACCTCAGGAAGATGAGGTAACAAACCCTGCTAAAGCAATAAGCTCCCGTCTGGCTTC